>JASCZW010005124.1:0-91898 GCA_034211315.2 Aedes japonicus | reverse complement strand
GCTCAATTTCAAACTACTTCTATTCAATTTTCACAGCCTGCCGTGAGCTAACGGAACTATCAATACTTTCTCTTCACAACTTTGTTCTAGCAAAAAAAAAAATGCTGTCTACTCCTAGAGCCTCATGGTGATGAGAAATTATTTCCTTCTCAAAAACAACATCATCACAGCAGTTTTGCCTAACAAGTTTCCAAGTCATCCGATTCTTCCACCTCGATGTCCTTGCCGATGATGGCCGTTCTCAACTCATGAAGCTCACAGTTTTGATGGCCGGTTCCTCATCGCTTTTCAAAAAAGTTCTGATTTTGTTAAATAATTGGGTTAAACCCTTCAAACTGTGCTCGTTCTTTGGGGTCGATGCGAAGTTAGAACTGGATCGTTTGGATCAAAGTACCAGCAGATCGAGTAGAAAGCTTCCTTCCTTGTATCAACGAGAGGTCCTGATCTAACTATATTCTCCTGCTGCTACACCGATGTATATTTCCAATGATGTTTTTTTGAAATCTGAAGCTCCTAAATCCGCCAGGTGTTTAAGGTAATCATTCTCACAAATATTTGCAAGGGGAACCATTAGCGAGACTTTAGGTGATTGCACATGTTTGGACAATCCGGAGCTTCTGACTGGAAGATACGGTTCGCTTTGTTGATAAGGGGCAACACGAAGCTCAAGCAGTAGAGAAGTGGTTGCGTTATCGGGTCATTAAGATGACAGAGAAATAGAGATTACTAGAGAATGCGCTGTGTGGTTTGATTGTTATCACAGTTGGATTGGAACGAAAAAAAACACGAGCTTCAAAAACTATTTCAAATTTCCTTGGATAACTGACTCCAACGATAGCCATTTGCTAGCAGATTGATGCATAACTTTCAAAGGCTATGTATCATCTGAATTTCCTTGGATTGTATCGGACCAGCTGTTCCAGGTTCTATGGCAGCTTTTTGCAAGCATAGGTTGCACAAATAACAAGTACATTTCACAATTATCAAATGAGAAAACTTAAGTTTTAGAGCTTCTTGGTGGCTCGGTCAGAGCTCATCATTACCAATGCTCCATCTGATCCACAGTTCACAAGCCCTTTTTATATAATCGATCTGGAACTATTTTAATTTGGCTTTTTTACACTACAAGATTATATTAAAGGTAACAAAAATCGCTTCAAAAAATCCTCATTCATGCATGAAACGTACTTTTTAATCGGAAGAACAGTATTTTTGAAGAAAAAGCCTGCCTTCTGGTGTTTTTAAAGGTATTTTTTAGAGTGTACTCAAGCACAAGACCACAAGAAAGTTTTGAAAAACTCGTCGATACGATGCCAAAAAAAACTCTGAAAAAAGAAACCTGAGAGGAATGACTTAAAACACTTGAAGAATACCTATGCAGCAATACCAGAAGGAATATATCAAGGGTTGTCTGAGAACTTTTCATAGAATCTTTGGGTAATTCTATAAAATTTTCTTAAAACATTATCTCAAATTTTTATCGAGGAATCATTTGTGCGCACAAACTGACTTTCAAAACGCTTCTGGCACTGGTGTGTCAATGACAATAATTTTATACATTAATTGTTATGTTATATATTCTCCGTGCGAGGAGTAACGATTATGATGTAGAAGGAGATGTTCGCTCATCACCATGAGGCACCAAGAGTGAACAACAATGTTTTTTGGCTAGAATGAAAGATATGAAGAGAAAGTTTTGATAGTTCCGCTAGTGTGCGGCAGGATTGGAAATGTAACAGATGTTTTTAGGAAAATTGAGCAAAAAGGGCATGTATACAGTGGTACTCGAACCAAGGACATTTTTGCCTAACATCCCACTGCGGGCGGGGTAGGTTGAAGGAGAACGGACTAAGTCCGCCACTTCAACAGGCAAAAATGTCCGGTTGGAAGACGCTCATGTACCACTGTGGCTTGTATAGTTATTCTAGCGATCTATTGTGTGCACTCTGTTTACTGGTGCGCACATGGGAGAGGAACTCTCTCCTTTTTTGGGTTTGTTTTGATTCGCACCGACTGACGATCACTAAAGTTTTTCTCGTCGTCTCCAACGTAGAGACCTTGGTTCGAGTACCACTGTATACATGCCCTTTTCGCTCAATTTTCCTAAAAACATCTGTTACATTTCCAATCCTGCCGCACACTAGCGGAACTATCAAAACTTTCTCTTCATATCTTTCATTCTAGCCAAAAAACATTGTTGTTCACTCTTGGTGCCTCATGGTGATGAGCGAACATCTCCTTCTACTACATAATAATTTTATGGTACTTCATTGGCCCAAAACAGCACACTGAAAGCAATGTGGCCAAACAATGATTCCAGATTTTTTTTAAATATGAGAGTTTTGAGTGGGCAAGCTTAAAAGTTTTGGTTTATCTCAAAAAACTGTCACTTTTACATACAGATATCTGTATTAAAAAAATTTAAAAAAAAAAGCTGTGTCAATCTAAATAAATCTGTGCATGTGGCAACCCTGCTTGCAGCATCAACTTCGGGAGTCTTATTAAGGGACACAAATCTCGGTTTACTATCAGTATTTAGTTCGCAGTCAATCAGGCCAAATTTAACGTAAGCAAATGAAGTAAAAATAATTAATAAAAGAAGAGAAATAAGCTGAGTATTAATCAGCATCAGCATAGTGAGTTGTTTGTTGAGAATTACTTTTCTTGCGTTCACCATTCCTGCAGTGAGCTAATCGCCATTCTTCAGTCCGCTGCCCAATCGTATTTGTGTACACGATCGTTGCCATAATAAATTACAAGTTTTCATAGAGAAATAGTTAGAAACCAGCACTCTCATTTTTTTTTGTGTTTTGAGAATAATTCCACCCACCTCGGTAAAATTAGAAGATTCCCTAGAATTTGAAAATATTCTTGAATATTGAATACTAGAGATTACTAAAAGTTACAAATGTTATTGCATACTTGAATATTCGTTCCTTCAGCATGGTCTACTTATGCCAAATTGTTTTTTAGAAATATTTAAGGTCGAATCTATAAGTAAGAAGTGTAGTTGTGAGTCGAGCTTCTTTCAGAATTGAGATATGACATGTTGTGAATCTTTCGAGAAAGTTCCTCTTAAAATGACGGTGCAGTGGTGTAGTGGTAAACTGTGTACCATCTAAACTAATTGGAAGTGGTGATTTTTTAAACTCTCTACTGGACTTTATTAATTACTCCGAAGTATGAACTAGAAGAGCGATAAAAAATACTCAGGATGGTCTCCTGAGTCCTGATGGTGATCTCCATAGGCAAATGAGAACATTTCCATCGTAATTCTGGTACACTTCACCCGCGAAAGAATGAATCAACACTTTTCTTCGAAAGGTTTTGATGACAACCATTGTTCCCAACAACAGGATGGACGTTACGAAGAAAAGGATTAGTGATAAAATATTCACGACGCAGGTGTGAACAATGAAAGGTGTACTTTGGCTGGTCTTTGACCCGACCACCCCCAATGGGAATTTGGTGGAATCTATAGACCTGGCAGCGATACTCGCAGTTAACAATTCATGCTACCAGTCAGTGTCACGATGCCTTATTTAATTGCTATTCTGAGAACAAGCTACTCTTGTCGGCTGAATTTTTAAGAAGATTTGAGAAAATTGAAAGAAATACGTTTCCACGCTGCAGCTGTTTCGAAGCTCCATTGCCGCTTATAATTGTCTGGAGGTTTATGTTGACGATGAAAAAAAAAACGAAGTTATAACGCGTAATTTATGTGGGATTTGACCCTCTTTTTTAATTACCATGGACATTTTCGGTAAAGGGTGGGGCAGAACTTCGACAACAGACAAATTTGCATAAATTGTCGTATTACTCAGTCGGATAGATATGAACGAATTGATTTTTTGTTCATCATAAGCTCATCTGAGGTTCTTAAAAAATATACATATTATCAAGCCGTTTGATTTGAATATGACTGAGTTATAACGAAAAATGGACGGGAATCGCTGTCGAAGAAGTGCTCAATTCTAGCATTTATTTTTATATTTCTGGCAACGATTGAAAAGTTTATCCTAACAACTGCTGAAATAGTGGTTAACCCAGAACTTCGTTCAATATTCACAGTCGAAATTCGTAATGTGATTAATAATTTCACAAATTCAGTGCGACAATCCAACTAATAAAACGAAATTCCAGAAATGAAATTTAAGCCTGTGAATAATTAATGGCAACTTAGTTCCTCATTGGAAACCCATTAGTTTCATAATGAATCAAATATAGCTCTGACATTTTCTCATCGTGGTACCCGTCTACCAATTCAAGTAAATAATTATAGTCCAGATTCCAAATATTCTGTGCTATGTACAAATTTTAGGTTAGATATAATTTAAGGAGTCTTAAATGTTACTTAACTAGTTACCTCAAAAGCAAATGATTTAGCTTTGGTCAAAAACGCTTCACTAACAGGTCTATCACACAATTGTGGGATGAATCCAATTTATTAGATACTAAGGAATTTTAATTCGATTGTAGTGTTTTGTTGGGCATGGTAAATATTTACGGTTCATCTCCACTCAACTTCATTCGCCCTCCACGACATAGTTGGCGATCTGCTGGTGATTACAACAATTATTATGATTATTGTAGAATCACAGAAAAAAATTATAAATTTAACAAGTGCGTAAAAGCTGAAGGAGGCGTAAACAACAAAATTGTTTGCAATATTGTATGCGCCATACAACAATTTTTGCAATCTTGCATACAACAGGCTAGATGCCGGCGTTATCTGTCTTGAATTTACATGAAATATCACAATATTTTCTACCAACTCTAGCATTCCCTTTATGTGCATTACACAGATAAAAAGAAACACTGAATTTTCTGCGTTATCTAATGCACATAAAGGGAATGCTAGATTTGGCAGAACATAATGGGATATTTCATGTAAATTTAAGCCAGATAACGCCTGAATCGAGCCTGTTGTATGAAAGATTGCAAACAATATCGTTGTTTACGTTCCTTTGGCTTGGAATTACATGAGGGGAAATTATACGCGCTTGTTAAAATTGATTATTTTTTTCTGTGTAGATAACGAAGAAATCTGTGTGGTATCTGCGTGGTACATGTTTCTAAATTCGGAAATAACGTTGGTTTGGATGATCAACTGGTTTATCAATCGAACGTCTAGGAGAGATTATCATCGATGTCGCCAAAGATTCTATTCCAATGACATCAGCGATCTGTAAAGGTTAGAAAAAGTGAGAAAAAAACGTAAAAATTCGACGTAAGGCATGAAGGACACTCAAGCGTCTATCCGCTGATGATCATCAAAAATAAACTGCCCGGAAAGCATTTCGAAAGGCTCGATCTACCACTAGAAAAACCATCCTTTTAGCCTAAAATGAATGTTGGAAGACCTTACACTAAATTTGTAACCCCACACAGAAAAAGTACTAAATTTTAAAAAGCGCGTGAATTTTCTCCTCGTTTAATTCCAAGCCGAAGGAGGCATAAGCACCGCAATTAGTTGTAGTCTTTGATGAGTCATACAACAATGTTTGCAATCTTTCATACAACAGGCTTGATTCAGGCGTTATCTGGCTTAAAATTATATAAAACATCCCAGTATTTTCTGATAAATCTAGCATTCCCTTTATGTGCATTAGATAACGCAGAAAATTCATTGTTTCTTTTCATCGGTGCAGCTCAGCTCAGAAAATGCTATGGAATCGTCTTAGCGGTAAAAGGAGACTAACAATTGATCGAAAATACAGTCAAAACCCTTCGGAAATTGCTGAACACATCACCGATTCATTTCAGGCATTATTAACCGGCCAACCCCAAACAGCTCGACGAATCGAATGAAAATCGGGACTGCCTTCACGGCAGAAGAAAATTCATCATTAAATCGTTACTTCCCTATTAAAGAACTTCTCCGTGCTATCAATACTGCAAAAGGTCACTCAGCCGGAATCAATAATGTTCGGTACCCTACTTGAGTAACACATCTTTTATGTTGAGTAAGTTTCTTTATAACCAAATCTAGTCATACAGAAGTATTTGCAACCGTTATAGAACTAGTGTGTTGCTAGGGTATGGTCCGTCAAGTCCCATTTGCGGCTAAGCTAGAAGAAGTTTCAACTAAATTTCGTCTAAAGGTAGATTTTATGAACGCTGGAGAGAAGGGATGGTGGTAACAATTTGAAACTTAGGTCAAATCATCAAAAGGTAGAAGGATATTGGCCAATAACACTCTTGAGTTGCATCGGCAAAATCTCCTAGCGTATGATTAACCGAAGGCTCAAGATCTTTCTTGGCGAACACAACATCCTAAACCCAAATTAAGATTGAGGATTGAGGATATTAAAACTACTGGTTCTCATGCTGAACTTGCTATACTTGATCTGAAAAAGTTTGAGTATGTTATACAATTATCATAATCAGTTAGTCGTAACAAGATTTGTTATAATTTTATTATTCTTATGTTATACCGGAGCTCAAATGGTGAGTTGACAACTTGGCGGGAGGGTGCGACCGACCTCTGGTCCTCACAAGTTCCTACCTCACGCCTCCACGAGTCATATGATCACAAAAGACTGCCAGCTGAAACATGGAGACGCTGGTTGGCGTAGCCTGGGCAATGTTGTCAATCCGACAATAGCGAAGTGAGGGGTGCGACCGGTACATCATATCATAATTTTCCATTCTCATATCTTTCAGGTCTTCCAGGTCGTCAGGTATTACAAAATAATTTAAAATTTAAAATTCTTTTTTTTCATGGCGGTCATACATTGCCTAAATTTTCTGGTTCATAATGGATGCGCAAGTTTGTCTACAATTGCAACAAAACAGCAGTCGGCACACATGTAATTTTCAATTCATATTACAATATACCCTCACTATATATTTTATCTTATAGGACATTGTTTATTCATAGCCTAATTCTGTATATTTCATTACATTTATTACGCCAGAAAGGTAAATTTCTCTCAGGTACCATACAGTTTAGGAGAGGAGGTCTTGCGGTTATAGGATGATCATCTTCTGGTAGAAGCAGCAGTAAGAATGGGGATCAATTTTCAGCTGTATCTAGCACCGTCGGAGTGGCCTTCTCGAAAGTAGCAATGGATGTATATATAGATGTGTAGATACTAGTATGTGTTATTATATGATGCATGTTTTTACAAGCTCTAGCATATTTTCATTAATAGAAATGTTGACGACTCTCTCGACCACTCAACCTTTAATTCCTTCATTATATTTTCCATTAAATGGCGTAATATGACCTTAACATTTCAGTACACGATCATCAACTACTATTTGAGCGGTTCAGAGGAACACAGCTGTTCATCATTATTAATTGCATATCATAAATATAATATTATGGAAGAAGTAATAAAATAATTAATAAAATTTTAATTGCTTCAGTTTGGTGATCCGGCCGGTATAATTATTTTATTACATTATATCAAATAATAATCAAAATTAATAAATGCTCTTCATTCCAGAAGGTTACATATCTATATGTCATGATTAAATACGTAATAATATAATATTATGGTTTTATATACAATTGAATGCTTTATTGATATTTATACCTCAATGAATAACAAGATGACCTTCACATTCCAGAGATACAGTCACCCATCAGTGATACAAAGTGGTACGAAGCTGCATATTATTATTACTGCCTTAATATTATTATTTCAGCAGGTTAATTAATTTAGTTTAACATGGTTATCATAGGCTCGTGAACTCCAACTATTACATAATTTAACTAAATATCCTTATATAATTTTTGCTCTACTATATAATCATATATAACATATTATTATTACATTACATCTATATTTATATAAATATAATAAATACTGGGTTGGGAGGGAGCACCAGGGTATCATTCAAGCTGAAACTGGACGATGGTTTGATTGACTGCCTGAGTCTAGAGGAACAAACAGTATCATTTCTTATCCTACCGATTCGAGTGTGGTGCTGCGAGTTCTACTCCAACAGTTTCAGGGAGAGTGACGCGCCCTTCTTAACAAGCCATCCTGTAGAAAGTTTAATGAGTATTGCGAATTGTGTTATTCGATTTGTTGGATCATAATCGTTGGAAGGAGATTCTTAATTTCCCGTGGATTTCGTGTAAGTGTCTCTGCTTACGGGTCCACCCTCCGTTTTTGGCCCTTCATACAGCGATAGTGCGAATTCAGATCGGTGGCCCAATTTGATCTTGCTGTTAAGTGAGCTGCATCCAAGCCAAGGGCTAGAGGGGATGGTGGCTACCATACATACATACATACATACATACATTTTATTATTCTTATGTTATACCCTTCTGGCTGGGATTACCAGTCAGCTCTCATTCTATGTGAGGTTTTATGCTGGAAACAGCGGCAGCATTTTCACTTCAAAATAATTCTTAAAGAATGCAAGAATTGACTTATTTCCTTTTACCACACCTACGAATCTGACATGTCTTTATGATCCATATTAGCACGACTTGTTTAGTGTTCTGCGGCTAGATTTCGACCATAAATTCACGGCCCCTAGATGATATCTTAGTTATTTGAGTAATTACGGCATCTGAACCTTCTAAGGGAAATTGTGGTCTAATTGTGTCTATTTTTTGACGTAAAAGTTCTTAGAAGGCACGGACCAAGGACTAATTGTGGATGTTTCCAATAACAAAGTTCATCAGTTGATTGAATTCGGTTTGATCGGTCTTTTGTTCAAACTCTGCCATCAGATTCTTTACAGTTACCTTGTCCATTTTGTTCGCCGAAGCTTACCAGTTCCCCGTCCAGAAGGAAACAACAAAATTATTTCAAGTTTTGTGATTCTGTTACGCTGTTTTTTATAAAAAAGGTTGTTATTTAGAATTCAGATCACGGATGCCGTTGAAATAACAGAGATTGTTACAAATAATTCTCACTAGGTAGTAGAATTATAGCAAACTATGATATAGATATAACATAAACAAAACAAACTTTGTAACAGCTTTGTAAAGATGTATTGAAATCATATCAGCTAGTGTTAGTGCCTCCCAGGGAAATATATCTTAATATGGTTATGTTATTCAACTATCCACATGAAAACGTGTTTAACAAATTTATATCCTAATCAGCTAGTCGTAACAAAGTTTGCTATAATTTTGTTGTTTTTATGTTATACCCTTCGGATCGGGTACGTCTGACTGAAACACTCATTCGCAGATTTTGTCCAATCACAGACAAATCTAAATCCGACTACCCACGCGAAGCCTATTTCTGTACTTCTCGACGAAACCAACATGGAAATACCTGAAGCTTCATCGAGATTGATCTATCAAACGAAACATTAGAAACACACAGATCCTCGTTCAAGATAGTCTCAATACCAAGTACAAAGAGCACACCAAGCTGTATACTGATGGTTCTGAAAGTAACAATCAGGTAGGTTTGGAAGTAACCGGGTCTAACATAATGTTGGAAGGTAGTCTACCTCCTCAATGTGCGCTAGCCTCTGTTAAAAACATCGCAGCACACGAACCTAGCATCATACTCTTGGACTCCGCAAGCTGTATTTCTACTTTTGATAAAGCGAAGACGAAACACCCGTTTATTCATGAAATCTAAGGGACGACTACCGGGGATACCTTTTACAAGTACCTAAGGAACTAAGAATACGAAATTCTGGTAAAAGTTTGAGCTTTAAGACAAGATTTACTCAAAATTATTTTCGAACAGGCGAATGAACCATGGGGTCAATAACCCAGGCAACCACAAGTTGTATAACAGTGTTCAAATAGTATTGTATTTCCTATATTTTACGTCTATATCGCAATTAATTGTGGCCTTTATCGTGTTATGTTTAAGTTAAATCGTAAAGAGTGCAAATTTCCGACTTACATACGATGTGTCATTTATTCATCGTACTGCGTTACAAACTAAATTGTTATTACAAATTCAATCGCATACGATATCAAATCAACTCGTAAAAGAAAACAATGGAATTTGCACGTATATGGCCTGCACTTTTACACGTTGATGCCATATTTTTTGCATTCTATACGATTTGTTTACTTACATATGTGTTTGTATATCATAAAGACAACGTTCAATATACGTGCATTTTGGCTGTCTGGGAACCTATACAATAACAAAAAACTACAAGGTACAACCCAACGGAGTTGTGCGCTGAGGTGACGTAGGACAACGCAACAATGTGCAATCTGGGATCGCTTTCCTTTTCGCCCGATAACAGCGAGCTCTCTCGGCAGCGGTTCTTGGGTGCTTGGGCGGACGCTCTGATTGCTGCTCCTTTGAACGCTTGAGCGATTCACGCACATTCTTTGCAGCTATATGCTGTGGAATTTCACTTAAACTTTCTCAAAATTATTTGACTCTCATCGAATGGTAGGGACTCTATCCACGGCACTAGTACGTAAGAAACACATTCAAGCACTAATTAGAATTTGAAGAGAACATTACCAGCATTAAACAACTGGTTATAAGAGAAGGATGACTGTGATAGGGAAATCATCACATGCCAGCAATTGTTATTGGTTATGTTCAATACTGAATCATTTTATGAAATCTTTACACATGGTCGGTCTGACGTGTTGCAGTTTGGCTCGTATTATCTGTTTTAGAATTTCGTTCGTTGGTTGTTAAATGCGCTCACTCCGGGGAGCGGCGTTGAAAGCAATGCCATGTTCATCCAGGGCGCGGCAATGGAAATTTGAAACAGCACAAGAGAAGAATTCAACTAAACAAACTCTTTAGTTGACAAACTAATTTGATCGTTCTGAACAGGACGGATTTAGTTGACGGTGGGGATACAAGGTTCGTGATTGAACTTATGCTTTCTTCTAGGTATTCTTGGTTCAGTTTCGAAAATGGAGTCGAAGGAACAGCAAGTGCGCGGGAACATTTTGCACACGCAGCTCGACAACCCACTTTTTTCGCACCGAGCTATTGGAAAGATGTTGAATGTTCACCAGCGTACAGTGTCTTGTGTCATTTTTTTGCACCGATATTTCAGCATGGTCAATATCGGGTGAAAATACTCATGTTGGTGTGTCAATTTTGAAGCCAGCTGTAGTCCAAACCACTAAATGGAAACTGTTCAAATTTTGTCCACATATTTTTTCATACTGTGTTAAGCCATGATGGAGTTTTTAATGGGCTACCAAATTTTTTCACAGAAATACGCATTTTTGAAATTGGTTTGTCTAAAAATGACTTTTTTCACATATGTTATGAACACTAAAAATGTATAAATTGTATCAACATATAATGTTGGTAACACAAATGTTGTCAAATTTTCAGCCAAAAAGTTTGATAATTGACAAAGGTTGAACATGGCATTTTTTGGAAGCAAAATTTTGTTCGGCTTTTGTTTTTGCTACTGAGTTTATAGCCTGTCGATGTTAAACTTCGGCAACCATACTACCGGAGTTAAATCTACTTAGGAAACAGTTGATTAAGATGTTAATCCTTCTTTTTGTAAAATTCTCGAACTTTCTGTGCAGCCATCAGGTTCCATACGGTTTCCAAAGATACGCCCATCGCAACGATTCTCCATCTTCTCTTGAAATCATCGATACTATTTGCTTTCTTATTGGTTTTGAAGAGTTTCCGCTTAACTAGAGCCCCATCTCTATTGGTCGAAATTCTGGACAGTTTGGTGGATTGGCTATTTCTGGCAATTATTTGACCTCTTATAACTTATACCATTCCAGGACGGATTCCGCATAGTGACAAGAGACCTAATCAGACTAAAACAGAGCTGGCGAGTCGTGGCTTTTTATAAACGGTAGCAATCGCTTTTGCAGATTTTCTTTCTCGTACACATCTTTTTTGATAGGGCCGGTAGAGACGAAAATTTTAGATTTTTTACGTAGGTCGTTGACAAGGTCGCCTGGACAGCAGCAGAGGTTTGTTTGAAGCTGCAAATGAATTTTGGCCAATCTTCCAGATTTCTGGCAGTGTGGCAATTCATTCCCCATCACTTGTCTGACTGCCATTTGGCTTGCATCTAAAACTATGGGATGTGTTACGCGCTCCTGGTGCACATCTGGAAACAGGGATATTGATTTCCAATCGATGCGATGGAGGGTTTTGAAGAGGTTGTTGTGGTTCATCAGCGATGTGCTGAACAGTGGATCTTTGACGTAGTACGCTAGATACTCTTAGTGTTGGAGAGTTAGGCAAACCCGACGGTAACCAGGTGGCAATGCACGATTCGGTGAGATGAACGTTTCCGGATGGAAATTGTGTGCTTCGGAGGACGATTTGTCTAGCCAGTCAGTCACTTTTTGCTGAGAATCGTGAATCGATCCACCTCTGCCGCCACACTCACTCAGTTGCATAACGATGCTTTGTTTTTTCTCCAAAGACTTCTTCCACATCATCCGGTACTTCTTTTGAATGGCCTTCTCATCATCAAGTTATCGTTGCCGGGTTCTAGTTTCCTCTTTCATAAGAGATTTCTTCTCCTCTAGTCGACGTAGTGCTTCTTTCGTTGCTTTTCTCTCGATTGCTTCCTGGGCCTTCAGTTCTTCCTCCTTCATAAACTGATTTTCTTCCATCAGCTGCATTTTCTCCCATAGACGAGCCACACGAGCACTGAAGGTCGGTTCGGGATTAATTTGGGACTGCTTTGATGTAGATTTGGCTGCTGCCGACCGGAGAGATCTAGCACCTGCTGGTGCGAGTTTGAGATTGCGAGACCTGGACGATAGTTCATTCATCTTACATCCGCAGAGTCAGGCTGGGTGCAGGATTTGCAACTGTATCCCCTAGATTTCTGAAGTTCCTCCATTCCAGACCCCGTGATTAAATTCTTAAAGATTTTGTGGGGTTGTGTCACCAAATCTTCATAGCATACAGCAGTGATCAACTTCCATGCTTCTGCTTTATCAGATCAGGACCACCAGCTCAACGACCAACTACGAGACAACTTTGCGTTTCCGGACACTGGTGTTACTCGACCCTACCATGTCCTGGAGTCGGAGGAGGATAGTCGAGCAAGAAAATTTCTGGAAAAAACGACCAGGCGGACCAATCGGGGCTTCGAGACTGCACATTGGTCCGAAAGAGCGATTTTCAGGAATAAAATAAAAAGTGCATTTAGATGACGTGTAATCAAATTGGTGTCTTCAACGAAGTTTTTGGTAAGATTGAGGCGCATCTGAAAAAGGGGTCGTCCATAAACTGCGTTCATCGGGGCACGATTTATTTTTCTTAACTTTTTTGTGTGACGTTTTAGGCTTTCAAAACATTCTACAAAATTGTAGAACTCACAATTTCCATGAACTTTGCACAGAACATCAACTTGCTATCTTGTTTTTTTTATTGAGATATGAAGCATTTTATATGGGAACCCCTTTAAAATCGGTTTTTTAGCTCTAACTTTTTTCTCTAATTTTTTCTCGGTCTACTATGTTCAAAAAAGTTTTTTTTTTTACTTAAACACACAACTTTTACGAAGACAGCAATACGCTATCTTTTAGAACTGAAATGATACAAGCGTTTTGTTGTTCAAAATATGCCATTTTCCAAGGGTTATATCTCAAAATGGCGCAAACATTTTGGAAATAAAATTACGTGACATTATGGTAAATATTTTACTGAATATTTAAATGTTTTAATATATGGGGGCTAATTGATAATTACTAGGTGGGCATGAATCAAAGAAGTTTGTTTTTCGGTAAAAATACAGTCTTCAATGAGCTTTTCAATTGTATTTTCTTACTTTGAGTTTTCCGCCGCATTCTATGGTAAAGAAAGTTTTTCTTTTCACAGAAACACACAAAGTTTTGGATGATGGCTGTACTCTAGCCTTTAATTTTGAAAAGATACAGGCATTTGTTTTCATCGAGACATACTGTTTTCAACAATAACAATGAAGGGAGGCGACATGCGACATACTATGTGTTGAGGAAATCAAGTAAGCCATGGAATCGCAGGAAGAGAAAATAATTCACTATTCAACCATCGTTGCTGAGTACGGTAATAAAAAACAATAATTATCAATGGGAAAAGTGTTTAAAGAAAACTTCAAGCCGAAGAAATAAGCAGCTACAAAAGAACGAAAACAATTTGCAAGCAAACCATCTGAACAATTGGTCATCTGTCTAGGTGAGTTCCCTTTCGGAAGCTGAAACTGAACACTATGATTGCGAATGATTTTTTTTTATAGAAATGTCCATCACAATATCCAATATCCAGATAGCGTTCAATTTCTGGATATTGGATATTGTAATGGACATTTCTATATAAAAAAATCATTCACAATCATAGTGTTCAGTTTCAGCTTCCAAAAGGGAACTCACCTAGACAGAGGACCAATTGTTCAGATGGTTTCCCGACCAGAAGCGTATAACATAAAAATAACAAAATTATAACAAACCTTGTTACGACTAATTGATTATGATATAAATTGTTTAAAAAAAATACATCTGGATAATTGTAAAACATACTTATAACAAACTATGATTTAATGCCCAGGAAGGCACATGCTGCGTAAATAAAGTGAATTAATTTTAGCAATAGCTGATATGATTTTGCTACATCTTAACAAAACTGTTACAAAATTTGTTTTGTTTATGTTATATGTATATCAAAGTTTGCTATAATTTTGTTATATCTAGAGTATCTTTTGTAAGAATTTCGGTTATTTTAACAACATCCGCGATCTAAATTCTAACAACCTCTGTTATGGAAACAGCGTAACTGAATAACAAAACTTGAAATAGTTTTGTTATTTGCTTTTGGTCGGGTTGCTAACAAATTGTTTTCGTTCTTTTGTAGCTGTTTATTTCTTCGGCTTGAAGTTTTCTTTAAACACTTTTCCGATTGATAATTATTGTTTTGTATTACCGTACTCAGCAACGATTGTTGAATAGTGAATTATTTTCTCTTCCTGCGATTCCATGGCTTACTTGATTTCCTCAACACATAGTATGTTGCATGTCGCCTCCCTTCATTGTTATTGTTGAAAACAGTATGTCTCGATGAAAACAAATGCCTGTATCTTTTCAAATTTAAAGGCTAGAGTACAGCCATCATCCAAAACTTTGTGTGTTTCTGTTAAAAAAAAAACTTTCTTTACCATAGAATGCCGCGGAAAACTCAAAGTAAGAAATTACAATTGTGCTCATTGAAGACTGTATTTTTACCGAAAAACAAACTTCTTTGATTCATGCCCACCTAGTAATTATCAATTACCCCCCATATATTAAAACATTTAAATGATCAGTAAAATATTTACCATAATGTCACGTAATTTTATTTCCAAAATGTTTGCGCCATTTTGAGATATAACCCTTGGAAAATGGCATATTTTGAACAACAAAACGCTTGTATCATTTCAGTTCTAAAAGATAGCGTATTGCACGACTTTCTGCTGTTAAATTTTGTTTGTCATCACGATTGGGCATCTTTTTCTTTTTGTACGCCTTCAGTCATGCCCCTGCTTCAATTTTTGTACGTATGGTTTTGACTTCCCAACTTCGCGAGCCATATTCGCACAGAAAGTTTGAGATTGAGATACTCAATAATGACTACCACCTTTTTGTCCATTTTTCGGGAACATACTTTTCGATTTGTACCACTTCCAACCTTCCGATCCACAGTCAAGAACTGGTCAATTGATTTGCAAACACAAAACACAGTACTTCGGTAGATTTAGTATCTTGGCACGATCGCGTACCGATAAAAAACGATTTTGCTGCCGTTGGTACAAAATTCGTTTGCACAATTCCATTTGATTCGACGCAATTTTACTGAATGTCACATGAATGTAAACATGTTGAACCACGAAATAAAGTGGATAGTTTCAGCTGTCATATTAATGATTCGTTTCAGCGATCCGTGAAATACTTCAAAATCTACACTGAAAGAAAATAGTCAAAAATTTAACATGAACTTTAAGTCATAAGTTACTCAAATTAACCCTACATTAAAGTTGAAATACTATCGCATTTTTCTCACCGCACTCTGTATTTAGATGTCATCTATTTTTAATCTTTCCTGTGTTAGTTCAAATTCGATTGTATCTGGTTATGAAATGCAGAGCACTCTTATTGCAGCGAAGAGAGATAGAAAACTCTACAATGTTGATAAATTTCTCTGAATCGAAAAACATAAAACAAAAAGTGAAGCCAAGTTTACAAAGTTAACTGTCCTCCACAGCCCTCAAATCAAAACCATTCCCTCATTGTAGCATTTCTCAGTCAAGTACGTATCCAGAAAAGTTGCTAGAAATTTAATTAAGGCAAGAACATAAAACCATAAAGTAAGCTACCGCTACTTACGACAAATAAAACTTCGACCCTAAATTATTTCTCCCATGTCCATGTGTGTGTGTGATGCAATAGCAACACAGTATCACAAACACCCCCATGCCTTCATGATCATGATTCGTGTAAGGAAAATAAATAATCTTCTAATTTTTTATTGCGGTTCATTTTCCGGCTCCCCGGTGAGTTTCGGTTCCCTGGATGATGGGAGAAAAGACCACCACAAACGCTCCGGCGATGATGATGATGATGATGATGCCGATGATGATTCTAGCAGATCCTTATCGCAACTCATTCGTTGGCAAGGCGTTACCTTCTACTCCAGGACCCCCGATCCTTCTGGAGGCACACCGCAGTATGGAAATCTACGTAGCACAAGACACTATCTGTAGAAGTCAACCAGCCTTGCCTGGGTGGGCGGATTTAAGACAATGATTTGATTGATTGGAGTACTTTTTCACACCCATCAGCGCTGTGCCTCCTCCGTTGTGGTTGTTGTCGTCGTCGTCGTCATCAGCTCCGTGCGGGTGGATATCCAAAGCGTCCTAACACATCACACAACCCCCCGATGATTGGGAAGATTGCTAGGCAGATAGGGTTGGGGGTCCTGCTGTCGGTTTGGGTGTTTTCCTACCGAAGACCTACCTTAAGTTGCTGGGAATACAATTTTTGCAATTCTGTTATTTATTTGCTTGAGGAAAAGATGGAAACTAGGATTTTTAAACTAACCGTTCAACAAAGAAGCCAGTTCCCCTAGGTCTAGAAGAATTGATGATGCTGATTCATTACAGCGTGTAAACATCTGTAATCACGTGAGAGATTGTGGGTATGAAAATCAAATTAAGAGCATCCCTCCCTCTATGGCAATGTGTGGGGCTCTCGTTAATGGGTTCGGCTGAAAAGTTTCGGTCTGCTGCGAGGGTGAGTAAGGTGATGAACAAGTTTTCCGAATTTCATCGATGGATCTATTTGGCATAATGAGATTCAGACTGTCTTTACTGACAAGAGGCGCTCCTAGATCGACTGGTTAGTTAAGGCACATTTTTACCAATTAAGGAGGGAACCAATCGAGGAAATCTTTTAGATTGGGTTTGCTTGCCGAGCAAGAATCAAATGTATGCATATCGTTGCATTTTGCATTTCTGGAATATTTTACTATTCCATGGAACAATAAATTCCACAAGATTAGAAAACACAACTCAATGATGATAGCATTCCTGATTACCAATCGCCTCTTATTTGATGAATCCAATAAAACAACTATCTTTTCAACCGAAATTGCTGACCCTGGTGTTCGTCGTACAAAGCAACCACAACACAAGCAATACGAAACAAATAAAATGACAAGGGCTTTTCCCAGCAATTGTCATTCGACTACTTGCTCAAACGATGTCCAAGCAATTCTACTTGTCCTATATCCAGAATCCAAATGCAGAAACCAATTATCCACTGTCCCTTGTACACTGTTCCCATTATGCAAAGTAAGGGAAAATACTTGCCTTGGAAAACCCCCTTTCATTCCGAGCCGAAGAAACCCCTCGTTTTCGGCCTGACGAGCAGAAACAGCGCTGGGTAAGGTTAACAAACTGCTTGCTTATTCGGATTCTCTCCAGCGGAAAAATGAAGATTAATCTAGGAAGTCGTAAAAATGAAACCGATATCTTCAACCCCTACACATTTTTATCCCACTCAGATAGTCGTCGAGCTTCGGATGCTGTGAGACGGGGTGGTTCTGTCTGCTAGGCAATTCATTTTCCCACTTCCGCTCTCGAAACTGCCACTTGGTGGAAGACGAAAGAAAAATAAACCGAAATTACCAGCAGGAAGAGGTGTTCTAAAAACACTCATCCAAATAGGATTCATTTCTCTTCACTTCTCCTCGTTCCTAAAGCGAAAACTACACCATGGGAAATGTTGCCAGGACTGTCAATAATATTGATGGTGTGAGTCCAGAAACGGAAATATTTACGTTCAATAAAAAAAAGTTTCTGTAGCAGATGAATTCTATGCCTCGATATTTTCCAGGTTTCTGAACACAGCAATCCGGAAAACGAAACCAACTTATCACAGTTATTTACGGGATCAAAATAATGAAAAAGGGTCCCAAATTCAAAGTATATAAGTTCGCAGATAGGATTGATCAATTCCAAGTTCCAAGCCAGCGAAAATATTGTTGACATCAGTGTTGACCATCCGGACGAAACTTCTGATGTGTGAGGTTTGCTTAGGCAAGTAATGCGAGCCATGATAGCATTTTTCTTCATTGGCAGGTTCTTCCGTTGCTCAGCCAGCTCAGCCATACACACCCAATCATGCCTTCCGAGAGTAATGTGGAGAGAGAAAGGCAACACGAGAAACTCATCTGGAAATAGATGAAAAATGGAAACCTATTCTGAGCTTCCTTCCCTAGGTTGAGGATACAGAGTGCGTGGATGGATGAATGTGTTGGTGAATTGATCGTGGCCGCCATTCCACCCCGTTACCAGCCTCCAAGCGACAAATTGTTTGAACAAATGGTAACAAAGGAAAGGATTGGTTATTTTTCATCTTTGATGTTGTTTTCGTCGGGCTTCATCGAATTTCGCTGGCTGATGTCTTTTGTTCCGGAAACGAAAATGAAATCTACTTCCATGTGCCGGAGGTATTTCCACAGAGAAAAAAAATCGCAAGTCTGGAAATGTTACTTCCAAAAATTAATTCTTTTATACATAGGCAGAAACATCAGTTGAATTGTCAAGTACAAGTGTCAAGTGTAATTGCATATATCGTTCAACTGATGTTCATGAGCTTGAACAGACATTTACACCACGTTTTCGAACTGTGCACGCTGAGAAACGTCAAAGTCGTAAAAACGCCAACCAACAAACCAGATTAGGAGAGAATATGTTTTGCTGCTTCATACGGTACCTTTCCAGCTTAAGCGGGATTTTCCAATGTATGCTAATATAGCTTCAAATAGCTTGGTTGAGACGTGGTTGAGATTACGACTCGTAATAACCTTCATAATTTTACGAGCAGATTTATCGAACTGTATCGCCGATATTGTTCCTTTTGGAGATTGTTATCTGCTCTCGGAAGGTTGACTGGGACAACTTTTTCCGACACCCATCCAACGGAAAACCCTTTTCAAATGATCTGTAAGCACGTTATTTGTTATGAGAATAAAGAACCCGTTCGATTTATCCACGGTGCGATTTTGTCTCCATTCGTTTTGAGCATGGATCGATTGAGGCACGGGTGCCAACATTGATCGGATTTTTCAAGTAAGTTTTAAGCATATCTCCAGAATTAGATGACTGATTTCAAATATTATAATAGGCCAACGAAGCGGTTTTTAAGCAGTATATCAGCTGGAAAACTTTATAAAACTGTATGTGATCTGTAATTAAAGGGCGAACACGAAATTATTGCAACACATTCAACAGGGCATAACTTTTTTACCATTGAGTAAAAATCAACCAAATTTTGCACACTTTCTCATTGATGTGTATTGTTCACATGCTGTCAAACTCGAAGTCGTGTTTTTCGATTCAACGAAAATGGAGGTGAACCAACGCGAGTCGAGAGAACAAATTCTTTTCAAACACCTGGAATTTCCTGACCTGTCGCACCAGCAGTTGGGAAAAATGTTGAGCATTCACCATTCAACCGTCTCCAGAGTGTTGAAGCGGTTCCAGGAGCGGTTGACGTTGGACCACGGCAAAGGAGCTGGAATAAAACCGGGACCGGAGAACAAAAAGACGGAGGGAAAGGATGAAGCGGATGATTAAAGCAAATCCCAACGTCTCAAGCCGTGATTTGGCTAAAAAGATCGGCATGTCGCAGAGCTATGTCCAGAATGCAAAGAAGAGAGCTGGACTACATACATACAAGGTACAGAACTTCCCAAACCGCGATGAGCGGCAACAATCGAAGCTCTACGAGAAGATGCTGACAAAAGTATGGCTGCTGTGTGATGGACGACGAAACGTATATAAAAGCCGATTTTAAGCAAATTCCGGGGTTGGAGTTTTTCACCGGCAAGAGCAAGTTCTATGTGGACGACAAATTTAAGAAGAAGAAAATGTCGAAGTTCGCCTCCAAATATCTCATTTGGCAGGCCATCTGCTCTTGCGGACTGAGGAGTGAGCCTTTTGTGACAAAGGGCACAGTAAATGGCGAGATCTACAAATCTGAGTGCCTCGAGAAGCGCTTTTTGCCGTTCTTGCAGCAGCACGACAAAGCTCCGCTATTTTGGCCAGATTTGGCATCATGCCACTATTCTAAAAGTGTCCTGGAGTGGTATGAGGCCAATTCTGTCCATTTTGTTCCAAAGGACATGAATCCGCCAAACTGTCCGGAGCTGCGCCCGGTGGAGCAGTACTGGGCAATGATGAAGCGGGAGCTTCGGAAGAGCAAGAAGACAGTCAAAGACGAGAAGGGCATGTTAAGAAAATGGAAAAAAACTGAGAAACTGGTACCGGATGACACTGTAAAGACTTTGATGGAGGGCATCAAGCGAAAATGCGTTCAATTTTACACTCAAGGCTCCATCGATTAACTTTTCTTTTGATTTTTGAAGTAAATATATGTATAAATCTACCCTAAAATTTTGGTTTGATTCTAAACATTATAAGAAAATTGGCATGACATTTTCGGTGTCGCAATAATTTCGTGTTCGCCCTTTAACACGCCGATTGCTATGATCAAAATCTCGCCAACAAGCGAAGCTGAAGAGTGCGTTAGTTCTTGAAGCCTGCCACTTTTGGTGTGACGCTAGTGAAGATTTTAACATTTTAAGCTATCCTAGAGGGTTTGAGCTGTTTAGTGGAATGCCTGTAACTAGAAATTAGAAGAAAAATTAGTATTCTTTATTTAATTCCAACTACCTTTGCATATCTTCGACAGATACGCGTATGTCATCTACAATGTGCAGACTTGTTCAGTGTCTCGTACTAATACTCGACTTAAAGAAAACCTTCGCCACCTGCCGTTATATACTTTTTTCTAAATACAAAGCGTTTACCTATCATTATGTTGTTTATACCTATCTTATTATTATTTTGTTTATATCTATCCTGAGTCAAAAGCAAGTGTACTTAATATCTACCTCACTTTTTTCCATCTATACCTAACCTACTTATTGTGTAGCAACGGGTGCTCCGCTTCGTCGGGTTTGATGTCGTTTGGGTAGTAAGTTGAAGAGCCACGATTTTTCGTGAAGATGTGTTCTGCGACTGTTGATTTGAAGTTATGTGAAATTCCTTTCTCGTTCTGTTTGGCCGCCTTAGTCACCTCCGCTAGATGTTCCTTGAACCTTGTTGCCAAGGTTCTTTTTGTTTGACCTACATATATTTTGCTGCAGTGTTTACACTTGATTCTGTGTACCCCTGCTCTGCCTAATGTGTCTACTGAATCTTTGGTGGAGCCTAACATCGATGCTAATTGGTTGTGCCTACTAGAAAAAACTAAGTGTAAACCAAATTCCCTAAGTCGTGGTTTGAGCTTTTGTGTAATGTCTTTATCGAAGGGGACGGATACCCTGAAACGTATTCAGGTGAGTCTGAGAGGGTTGTTTGTGATTTTCTTTGAAGATTTATTTAGGAAATAGTATATATATACGGCAGATGACGAAGGTTTTCTTTAAGTCGAGTTATTAGTACGAGACACTGAAGAAGTCTGCACATTGTAGACGAAATACGCGTATCTGTCGAAGATAAGCAAAGGTAGTTGGAATTAAATGGAGAATACTAATTTTTCTTCTAATTTCTAGTATTTAAGCTAGGTTCACAATGGCTTGTACGCGGAAGCGTAGTATCTTGTATGATAGCAGATATATTTCTTTCACTTGCATAAATAGTATAGTTCTGTTATATGACTCCAGAAGTGACCATTTACAAAATCGTATACAATAATCATTCGCAAATTGATTCAGACGTTTTCGCGCTATGATCGCCTTTAGCACTCCAGGAACGTTATTTCGCAGAAAACCTCCTTCTTCATGGTAGGATCAGCAACGCATCGAGATTTACCATAAAAAGTCCGACGCGTTTAAAGTTTTCCGTAGACATGGAACTCGAACTTAAGTGTCATCAAGGCCAAGAAACGCGGTTACTAGCGACAATTCGTGGACGAAATATCGCGTGTACCGTCTATGAATACCCTTTGGAATACGGTGCGAAGATTGCGTAACCGAACTACGAACAACGAGAACGAGGAGTACTCAGACCAATGGATCCTCAAGTTCGCGCGAAAAGTTTGTCCAGATTCTGTGGCAGCACAAATGTTTCCTCGCGAAACCACGAATTCGATAGATGAGATTAGCCAACCTTTTTCAATGGTTGAACTCTCTCTTGCACTCTTTTCGTGTGGCAATACGGCTCCAGGGGCTGAAAATCAAGATAAACTTGCTTAAGAGCCTCTCAGACGTCACTTAAAGGTTTGTTGAACTTGTCTAATCACTTACATTAATTGTTATGTTATGTATTCTCCGTGCGTGGAGTAACGATTATGATGTAGAAGGAGATGTTTGCTCATCACCATGAGGCACCAAGAGTGAACATTAATGTTTTTGGCTAGAATGAATGATATGAAGAGAAAGTGTTGAAAGTTCCGTCAGTGTGCGGCAGGTTGGAAATAGAACAGATGTTTTATTTGGAAATTGAGCGAAAGGGCATGTGTACAGTGGTACTTGAACCAAAGACGTCAATTTTTGCCTAACATCCCACTGCGGGGTAGGTTGAAGTACGGACTAAGTCCGCCACTTCAACAGGCAAAAATGCCCGGTTTGGAAGACGCTCATGTACCACTGTTGCTTGTATAGTTATTCTAGCGATCTATTGTGTGCACTCTGTTTATTGATGCGCACATGGATGAGGAACTCTCTCCTTTTTTTGGGTTTGTTTTGATTCGCAACGATTGTTAGGGATGTTAGGCTAAAAAATGGACGTCTTTGGTTCAAATACCACTGTACACATGCCCTTTTCGCTCAATTTCCTAAACATCTGTTCTATTTACAACCTGCTGCACACTGACAAAACTATCAAAACTTTCTCTTTATATCTTTCATTCTAGCCAAAAACATTGTTGTTCACTCTTGGTGTCTCATGGTGTAGAGCGAACATCTCCTTCTACATTGTCTAATCAGTTTATGGAACTCAACATTGTACCGGATGATTGAATACGGATGTGGATATTGCCATTTCAAAACCTGGTAAACCCGCGTCCGACCACAACTCTTATCGACGCATTGCGATGTTATCTTGTATTCGAAAGTTGTTGGAGAAAATGAACCCTCTCCGCCTGAACAAATGGATTGAGACGAAGAACTTGTTTTCTACTCAATATAGTTTCCGTAAAGGTAAGGGAACGAACGACTGTCTGTCGTTGCTTTCCACAGATATTCAGTTAGCTTTTGCTAAAAATGAGCAAATGGCTTCTGTATTCTTGGACATAAAGGGGGCTTTTGATTCAGTATCTGTTGAAGTTCTTTCAGATAAACTCCACGCTTGTGGCTTTTCACCATTAATGAATAATTTTTTGTACAATTTGCTGTCAAAGAAACATATGAGCTTCTCTCATGGAACCTCTACAGCTTCACGATTTAGCTACATGGGTCTCCCCCAGGGATCATGTTTAAGCCCCCTTTTGTATAATTTTTATGTCAAAGACATTGACGGTTGTCTAGGTGACAACTGTACGTTGAGACAACTTGCAGATGACGGCGTAGTGTCTGTCATGTGACCTAATGGGGTCGATCTACAAGAACCCTTGCAGGATACCTTAGACAATTTGTCTACTTGGGCTCTAGAGATAGGTATCGAATTCTCTATGGAGAAAACTGAGTTGGTAGTTTTTTCTAGGAAGCATAACACAGCACAACCGAAGCTTCAAATTTGGGGTACACCGATAACTCATTCTATGTCCTTTAAATATCTTGGGGTCTGGTTCGATTCAAAGTGCACCTGGAGATCCCATATTGAGTATGTGAAGCGAAAGTGCCAGCCAAGGATCAACTTTCTCTGCACAATTACCGGGACCTGGTGGGGAGCATTTTCCACAAAATATTCTAACGTTGTACCGGACAACGATTTTGTCGGTTATGGAATACGGTAGTTTGTGTTTTCAGTCAGCGGCTCGGTCGTACATCATAAAAATGGAACGTATCCAGTATCGATGTCTTCGTATCGCGTTAGGTTGCATGCACTCGACTCATACGATGAGTCTTGAAGTGCTGGCTGGCATGTTGCCACTCTCGGATCGGCTTACAGACTTATCTCTCCGGCTCCTCACCAGGTGTGAAGTTATGAACCCTCAGGTAATCAAAAACTTTGAGAAGCTTCTCGAGTTGAATCCTCAAACCCGCTTCATGACCTTGTACCATTTGTACATAACACAGGATGTCAGCCCTTCGCCGAATATTTCCAATCGTGTTTGTTTCTCCAATTTCGACTATTCGGTTTATTTTTATTTATCCATGAAGCAGGAGCTTCGTGGAATCCCAGAGCATCATCGTCCTATGATTGCTCCGGTAATATTTGCTGCAAAGTTTGGCCAAGTTGATTCCACTAAATCGTTTTTCACTGACGGATCGTTGATAGAGGATGGAGTCATCAGGCTTTGGAATATTTAATTAAATTTATAGCGCCAATCGTAAACGTCAAGCTCCTTGTTCTGTATATGTCGCTGAATTAGCGGCAGTACACTTTACGCTAGAAGTTGTTGCCTCATTAACACCGGATCAGTACTTCATTTTCACAGATAGTCTCAGTTCTATACAGGCTATTCGCTCATTGAGGCCGGTAAATTACTCCTCGTATTTTCTTATAACAATACAGGAGCTTCTTAGTGCTTTATTTTCGC
Organism: Aedes japonicus; assembly: GCA_034211315.2. Classification (NCBI taxonomy): domain Eukaryota; kingdom Metazoa; phylum Arthropoda; class Insecta; order Diptera; family Culicidae; genus Aedes; species Aedes japonicus. Next base: position 66,823 of record JASCZW010005124.1, on the reverse strand, counting down.
GTTATTTTATCATCAACATTGTATAGGTTGTATGTCTCATTGTTCAGTTCCGGGCAATGAGAAAGCGGACTATAGAAGGCGATATTTATGATCGACAAATCGCCTTTAGTGGTATTTTTTCCTATTTTTCGAAAACAGTCACTTGGCAGCTGGCAATATAAATGGAGTAAAGGAGATTTGGGGCGATGGCAATATTCTTTTCTCCCAAATGTGTTGAAGAAATCTGGATTTGGGGGGATGGATGTGGGTCGAGACTTCTTTCGCGTGATGTCTCGTGTCATGTCCAATCATTATTCCCTTGATGCTCCCAATGACCATTTTTAAATAATTTATTGTTCTGTTAACACCAAACAGGGCTCTCCGACTATTAATTTTTCTTTTCCTTTGATATCTATTGAAAGCAATGTGGGTTCCCCGTGTCTGCATAAGGTAGATACCAAATCCTCTCTATCTCCAACGGTTTCATGGACGTGGCCAGGTCAGCGATCGAGGAGTGTCTTCGTGGAGATTATTGTGTGAAGAAACGTATCAGTAACTGGTTTCGTTTCATGGTGCAATGTCTTCAACGAATTATTCCTCATTGTAGCTCCATCCACGAGGTGTGCGAAAGTCAAAGCTAATGCTTATGCTAATGCAAATTGTGCTGAGCAGCGTGGAGTCAGATATCAGCTTTATGATTCCCTTCGGGCTCGAGGTGGACAACCCAATAAGGTACGGGTTCGAGATATTTTGGCTCAACGTGATCTGGAGTTTATGAAACATATCTGTGTTTTTGATTAACATTAGCCTTATGTTGTAGTTTTTTCAACCGATATGTTCACTATTTAAAAAAAAATGTGTGTGTGTGTGTGTGTGTGTGTTCCCTCGAAAACGTTGGTGTTAAAAGCTATATTGTTATCAGTTACGATTAAATGATTTTGAATTTTAAATAAGTATGCTTTAAAAACCATACTCTAGATTCCCACCTATCTTCAAATCTGTTCTATTATTGTTCCTATTAACCTCGAGAAGGCCGCTAGTAATCCGTTCTTCCTCCCTTACTTTAGTTCTAGGCTAACTATTGTAACATGAAAATTTTGCTCTGTAAAGTGATTCGATTGAGCCTGTTCAAATTATTATAGGTAGAAAAAAAATCAAAAACATTAATTTTTATTTTAGATAATTAAAACTACTACACATTCTCGATGCCATTCGAAATTCATAGTTTTTTCAACAGATCTCTTTTTTGATGAAACGCCCTTGTCCATTATTAACCATTGTATTCAAAACCATGGGGAAGGTATTTTCTCTCCACAATCATCGTTAATCAACTCGAATTCATCCTGTTGCGCGACGGTGATCACTGCGGCATGGCAAAGAAATACTCATAATGAAATTAACGACTTGCTGTGAGCGTCGACGGCAGCCATTTGTATTCCACCGATGGCGAGCACTTGAAAAATTTAATATATCATAGCGCAAATTACGATTCATTTTGTTTTCACCATTTCGGTGAGTTTTTTTTCCCACCGCAGGAAAGGCTTCGGAATGCCAAAGTGCATACCTGATGTTGAGCGTATTTTCCCATATTGGTCGGAACTTATAAGTGAGCGATTCCATGTCAAATGGGCAAAATGTAAGAGGTTGGTGTAAAGAGTATTCACAAATTGTTCAAGTTGGGCAAGGTTAATATTATTAGGTTGTATTGGGTCACAACGGTTGTACATTTCTTTTGTGTAAATTTAAGATCGTCGGGTTCGATCGATTGTTCATTAGGCGTGGAATTGCACAAGAATAGAACCGTTAACCATTCCGTGGGCTGAGAAGTCGACGAAATGAAAGGAATTCTCCCGGGTGGTGGATGATAAGCATTTTCATCGTTCAACAGAGCTTTCGCTGAGCTCCAGTATACAGGAATCCCTCGAAAAGCCCGGTGGGCCCTGCAGTCAATTTAGATGATATAAGTGAAAATTTAAATTCTCCTAAAGTAATACTTCAGTAAATTGGGTTTGGCGAATTGCATTGTTGTTTGAGTGTTACTACATTTCAACTTAGTTTACATACGAGTTACCTAAGCCTTCTGCTGAGAATCAGTCGAAAAACGGCGGTGAGTGTTGTCCACCACCCACCGCGCCGTTTGGGAGATTCCTGGATATCTATTGTGTTTAGCTGGCTGTGGCTTATCGGAGCGTTTAGCCACGGAAGGGGTTACAATGTTTTGTGGTATTAGCCTGAGCAAGCCACGGAGTGTTTCGTAATCCATCGGCCTCCGGCTTACGGAAAGTTTGTTGAGCGCTGCTATCCCTAGTTCAAGCGGAAGTTTGGTAAATTGGTTTAGTGTGGAAAATTCATTTCTTTCAGGGCCACCACCTCAGCACAAACCGTATCGGAAGTGCCCATGGACGTAGCGAATAGTCGGCCAAAGTTTTGCTACCTCCATTCGGCTGTTTTATTGCGGTTCAACGTAAGGCAGAAACTTTTCCCTCCCGGATAATCGGCGCCATTCCTCCTCGACTAGAGAGATGTGTCGGTGTGCGTAGATTTTGGTGAGCGATGGCCACACGAAGGTAGGATGCTCGGGGTTGCAATGCTTTGCTTTTTGCAAATTCAATTTACGTTAGATGAAACTTTAACGATACTTGATTGATCGACGTGCAGTTAAACTGGTTTATATGTGCTGGTGCGTTTTCATGTATCAGGACTTGCAAGCTGGCAATCATGAATCAAGATCTCCTAAATCACAGCTGACGCATACACAAAATGGGTCAAGCAACAATTTATAGCCGGTTGAGGAATGGCAATGAATATATCTACCAAGAAAAGTCAGACGGATGGTAGATTGACGTCTAATGGGCCCCATACACACTGAAAGTTTATCGACATTGAGTATAGGTTTGCTGCTAGATTGTATCGTGAGTAGGGTGGTTACACGATCAAATTTACAGTAGTTTTAATTAATTGGTTGATGAAAAATTAAGACGATGCAATTTTAGGGTTCCGATTTGGTTTCAAAACGCAACAGAAGGCACACTCTAAATCGATTATATTCAGAATTGCTGGAATACAAATCGAAAAATCGAAAAATAAGATTTACTGTGACTGCAACTGAATGGTCTGCATAATAGAAGATAGTAATCAGATGAATTGGTTTTCACGTGAAATTTATGGCAGTGTTTTGTTTCGAGTTGAACGATTACAAAGGAATTTTGTTTTTCATCGTAAACCAGAGTGTAGAGCTAAGTTTTAACGATTCTGCTATTACATGTGTGCATTAGAGGAAGATTTCAGTTCAACATCCCCAAAAGGGCCCCAGAAAACGTGTTTGCATATATTATATTTGGTCGAAATGAAAATCAATGTACCCAGAAGGACCAGAAATATTCTTTACCGTTCGTTCCTTGAGGCTTTCACTCGTCCTTCTTTTAAAAAAGTAAATTTTACAGAAGGGTGGTCGAATTCGTCGATTCCCAATCAGGTCATGGACATGCTAGCAGAATGCACTCCTGCCATTTAAATTACCAATCGGATAAGTATGGGAAAAGTATTTATTTTATTTGTTACACCTTATCATTCTGTCAAATGTATTAACGGGCAACTAATAAGAATGAAACAGCATCTCAGTAACATAAAGTTTGTTGAAGCTCATAATTAAGAAACCATTGAAGGATTCTCAATATAAAAAAAATCGTATACGTGCAAACCACATTCACTATATGCAGGTTGAATATGGTAAAGGGTGTTTCGATCAAAATTTGGTCGACTTGAACTTGACGCATTTCCTTTCATCGTGCATTCAAAAAAAATTGCACACCCCTCATTTTAAAGATGTGTAGGTATAGCGTCATGCGTCTATTTTGATTTTGAGATTAGCACTTCAGTTATCAAAATGTCGTCGAAGGAAGAGTAGCAACGCATCAAAATTTTGCACGTGCATGACGAAAATTCAAACTTCTCTTACGTCAAGTTGGCGAGATTGTTGAATGTGGCTAAATCAACTGTTACCAACGTGTTACAAGTGTTCAGTGAACGTTTATCGACAGCCAGGAAAGCTGGATCGGGGGGAAAGCCGGAGGCCACAGCGACGACAAAAAGAGTTGCCCGCTGTTTCGAGCAGAACCCCAACCTCTCCGTCCGAAATTTCGCAAAGAAGCTGGGAGTGGTGCCTTAAACCGTGGATAGCGCTAAACAACGAGCTAGATTGTCGACTTACAAGAAAGGGGTGACTCCAAATCGCGATGATGAACAAAACGCGTCGGCCAAAGCACGATCGCGAAAGTTGTTCACGATGAAGCTTATGAAGTTTGTTGCGTGGTACAAAACGATGAAACTTACGTCAAGGCAGACTTTAAACAACTTCCTGGACAGAACGTTTATACGGCAACCGGACTGGAAAAGGTGGTAGATATTTTCAAGCATTACTGCATTTTAGCATTAAAATGTCAAAGTTCGCGAAGAAATATCTGGTTTCGCAGGCCATCTGTACCTGTGGCTTGAAGAGCAACGTTTACATTGCGACCAGAACCATCAACCAGGAAATTTATCTGAGCGAGTGCCTACAAAACAACTACTGCCTTTCCGGAAGCGACACAATTGTTCCGTTCTATTTTGGTCGGATTTGACATCTCGCCATTACGGAAGAAAGACCATGGAGTGGTATGCTGCCAACAACGTTCAGGTGGTACCCAAGGACAAGAACCCTTCCAACACGCCAGAGCTCCGCCCAATCAAACAATATTGGGCCATCGTCAAGCGGAACCTTAAGAAAACTCAAAAAACTGTTGTGAGCGAGAAACAGTTCAAGGCAAACTGATGTTCTGCGGCGAATAAAGTGGGCAAGGAGACTGTACAAAATCGTATGGCAGCTGTTAAACGAAAGACCCGACAATTCGCATTCGGTAGAAAGGAAGCTTAGCTGAATATTTCTCCTGTATTCTGTATTAACTGAACTTGATAAAGAAAAAGAATTTGACTTACTAATAAAAACTTTGATCGACTTACACACATTACTGTTTGACCAAATTTTGATCCGAACACCCTTTAGTATCATGGCCGACCGAAAATTACCCGGTTAAGAAGGTTGTATCTACTTTAAATCGAGGGCTTCAGGGTTGTTTATGCGACTCCATCTGTTCTTCTATAGTTGTTACGCGCCGCCTCGATAGTCTACTTACCAGTTTTCAAAGATGGTCGACCGTATGACAGAGGAGTAAACTGACTGCTAGGCATTGATTATAGCGGACGATTTCAACACCTGGGTGCTGTAATGGGGGAGTCGCCTTATCAACCCAAGGAATCAGATCCTGCTAAAGGCCCTAGCTAGGCTCAATGTAGACTTAGCTAACGTCGGTACCAAGAATACTCACTACAGAAACGGAGCGGAGTCGATGTGACGTTCTGCAGTCTTGGGCTATCGAGCAACTGAAGCCTGGAAAATGGCTACACTCATAGCGATTGCTTGGCTGTTCGTTATAGCATTGTCATAAATACAAGGAAGCGTGTGGAGGGAAGAGTATCCACTCCATTCGCCAGCAGATGGAGGACAGAGTTGATCACTGACTTCCGCAGAACATGCCTCTGCAAGATGGAGGATGCAGAGAGCGTGGTTAGACGCCCCGAAAGAAGAAATCGTCAAGTAGAGCTGGTTATCGCAACTGCCACACTAAAGAGGGAGATAATTACCAAAACAAAAAGAAAAAAAAAGAAAAAAAAGAGGGAGATAAATGAGAGCAAAACAAGCCTTCGGAGATATGTGTTTGAAAGCCAATACGAACACATGAGGTGACGCCTACAGGGTTTTAATGACCAAACCCAAGTAACATACAAAACATCGTTTAAGAATGATTTAAATTGTTTGTTTTATAAATGTACTATAAATGTTTTTCAAAACATGTCACGTTCGGAGCGGTGTGAATCTCCCGTATTTTGTATATAACTAAACCAAATCAGTTCACCCTGACTAGCGATTGAGCTAAAAGTACTTTTTCCACAGAATTGAGTGATTTATACTCTATTATAGTTCTACAAAACAGTTTTACATACATTTATCAAACTTGCACAGGACAAGATTTTATAGATGGATTCGAATACAGTAGAACTTACATTACACCTATCATGTATTGCTAAACGTGTTTATTTTTTCAAAACGATGAATTTGTTGGTTTCACTGTCAAGGGGAATTACATAATATATACTCAAAACTAACTTTTCAAAATCGGAGTTGGCTTAGCAAAGAGGCTACAAACCTATCACTCCACGGACTAATGTTCGAATCCCATTCTTGATAATGTTGTATTTTTGTATAAGGATATTTTATTCCATTTCATGTTTTATAAGTTATTGTTTTTTTTTTTGCGCTTTTATCGTCATAATCAAGTATGCAATAAAGTTTTATACACTCATATTGATGAGCTGTATTTGTCAGTGGACAGTAATTTCAACTTGTTTATAACAAACTTTGTTGCTTGGGAAACCAAGGGCTCGGTCACCGGAGTTACTGCAGGTGGTGATGGCGGATTTTTTTCCGCGCTATGTTTTGTCCAACAGAAGATTTGTCCCATGACCAGCGTTCCAGTTTTCCCTGACCATAACACTGTCACGGTGGTGGAAAGATGGCTGACAAAGACGCTGATCATCCACAATCACATGGGCGATGACAACGGCACCGTTGAGAACGAGGTCGAGACGACGGTTACGAATGATTCATTGTTAAAGCAAACCCGCTTAAGTTGATCAAGGCGCCAGGACCAGATGGTATGGTGAACCTGGCCATCAAGACGGCTGTTTGGCTGGCTCCTGAAATGTTCAGCATAGTACAGCATAGATGTCTGGACGAGGACGTCTTCCCAGATGCCTGGAAGTGACAGGATCTCTTATTGCTGCCAAAGACTGGGAAGCCACCAAATGATTCATCGATGTATAGACCGATATGCCTGTTGGATACGACGGGTAAGACGCATGAGAGGATAAACCAGATTGTCCTCTCAATAGATTGTCGAAGTACACGGAGGGTACAGGCGGTCTAACAAACAACCAGAAACGCAAGTCAATAATGGAAACCATCATGTCTATCACCGAGACAGTCGAGATAGTGCAGTGGTCAATCTTGACGTGAGAAATAGCACCAATTAGGAGGTTATCGCCAACTCGCTGCAACGCCTCTACAAGATTCTGAATAACTACTTCCAGAATCATGTACTGGTTTACAACACAGAAGCGGGCCAGGAACGTGTCCAAATCACCGGAGGCGTGCCGCTAGGTTCAATTCTGACTCCAGTGCTTTGGATCACGATGTATGACGAAGTGTCACGACAAAAGCTCCGTAACGGGATAAAGATTGTTGGTTTCACGGACAACGTCACTCTATAGGTCTACACTCCATTAACATAAAAGAAGCATTGACGTGCTCCCGGAAACCTAAGCTAGCTCATCACCAAACAGAGCTAACCCATCATGAGGCAACAATTAACGTCATAGTGGCCTCTGAAGTACTTGGGATTGGTGATCAACGACAAGCTACATCGATTATGCTTGCAAATTGTCTAGCGGTGCAAAGGAGCAAGCGGAAGCTCTTGGCTAGTGTCGTTTTGTTCATACTCAGGTTTTTCTTCTCGGCACGGGGCCACCGCGTCCTCCCTTAGTTCAGTCGATAAAGGCGCGGCTACAAAACATTACCATGGTAGAGGTGACTGGGTTCGATTCCCAGTCTGGTCTAGGAATTTTTCGCTAAGGAAAATATCTCGACTGCCTGGGCATAGGGTATGATTGTACTTGCCACACAATCATACTAATGCAAAAATGATACCTGGCATCGAAAACTCTCAATTAATAACTGTGGAAGCGCATTTATAGAACAGTAAGTTGAGAGCAAACAATAATCGAATTCTGAAAGCAATAAGCTTGAAATGCTGCAAAGAAAGAAGAAATGGTTCACCGCGTCAAGTACTAAGGTGGATAATATGGATTATCCTGTGCCTGCAAGGCATTATCATAAAAGAAGGCGTAGAGTCGATCAACGTGGTACAATAGGTATATGGAAGACCACTAGAGTTGCATCTATGGCGAAAGGGTAATGCGAGTGGAACAATTCAATAAAGGGTCGGTAGACCCATCGACTGATTTCAAAGCTATCCAAACTCAGTGAAGTTAACATTTCATGCAAATCATACCATGGACAGTACCTGCGGAAATATTAGTACGCTGAGTTCTCCACGTGCTAGGTTCGTTGACGCAGGGGAATCCGCATACCATGTGCTCTGCACATGTCCTCACTTTGACTGCGTGAGATACGGCATGATGGCCGTAAGCGGCTCGGACACCGGTGACATATTCCGGCTGTTGAAATACCACGGGATGGGGCGGAATTTCATCTATACTACCATCCGTCGGTACCGGGTGACGGACTCTGCCAAGGACCGTGCGAGATCCGGGCGTCAGCAGCCATCAAGGTGGTAAGGGAGCAGATTCATCGAAAAGCGAACTGCTCGATCAATCCGAAAAACCACTGCTGACCTGGATGTGTCGATGATCGGGACTGCTTACACCATCACGACGAAGAACCTGAAATATAAGCCGTACAAGAAATGCAACGTTCACGGGGTAATGGAGGCTACAACGAAGAATTGGCTGGACAGAGTCAAACTGATACTTTCACGGCACATAGGTCAAGAGTTTGCGTTTTCTAATGAGAAACTCTTTGTCTAGCATCAACCGCACAATGTTCAAAATGATCGGTACGATGTTGGTCAGCAACCTCGCGTCTCACATACACATCCCGTGGCTCAAGAATCAACGGCGCGTACTATAAAACAGAGGTTCTGGAGAAGGTTGTGTGGCCCCGCTACTTTAGGATCACTATGGAAAGGATCATTACGTCTAACATTTGTACGGCACACCGGCCCCCACGACGAATATCATCCAAGGTTGGTGTAGGGAGATTTTGAATGATTTTGTCTATAAAACTTTGTCAGCTTCCTGGACCTTAATCTCCTGAACTTTTATGTATGGTCGTACATGCTGGCAAAGCAGAGATCATCAAATGAGCATTATAGACCAATTTTAAGAAGCTCATTTCCAAGATCTGGGATGAGACGCCGATGGACCAGGTGCGCGTCGCTTGCGATTTTTTTGAGAATCGTTGAGAAACGTCTCAAGCTCGTCGGGGAAGTGCTTCCAGTTTATGTGTCGTAAAGGTTCTCAATAAATATTTCTTCAATATAAATTGACTCGGAAAAGAATATCTCGTATACTCATTTTTTTTAACACATTTTCTAATGAAGTTTGTCAGAAGCAGATATTTTCTCATCTCCATGCGAGGCTCTAGGAGTGGACAGTAATCTATTGCTAGAACGAATACAAATTAAGAGAAAGTGTATTGATAGTTCCGTATAGAGTAACGGCAGGCTTTGAAATTTTAAGATACAAGTTTTGAAAACGAGCGAAGGGCATTAAACGGTAGTATCCGATTAGGCACATAACCCTTTACCAAGCTACTCAATGCAGGGTAGGCATTGGTAGACAATTTATAAATTGTACTCGGATTTATTGAGCACCATGTACTAGACCACAATAAACCTAACTTTGCCCAGTTTATTTTAGAGTGTATTGTTTACAAACGTTTGGTATTGCATTTGTCAGTGAGAATCTGATTGAGATAGCAAGACAAAGGCAAATAATTCGCTAAAGGATTTTGTTCACCCACATGCAAAATCATGAATTATGTATCGTATCTAAACTGTCCTGCCTTGGTGTCATGCTGAAGCACGAACACCAGTAGAGAGGCAAAAAGACGAAAAGGAAACGATGAGACAACCGTACCGGAAACGACGGTACAGGCTCTGATGGAGATCGTCAAACGCAAATTTTGACCATTTTATTCAAGCTCAACTAAAAAGTTAACCGACGTATGTAAGCTATACTAAGCAGGAATAAAATTAATCGAAAGCTTTGTGTAAATTTTTAAATTAAAAATCGTTACCACTTACTTACGCCAAATCTATCATTCCATTTATGTATCTTATATAACTCAGACAAATACACGTTTCTTTCAGATTGTGAAGCACTATTTGAGAAAGGGGAAAATTCCGGTAAATATTCGATTTAACGCAGCCGTGATCAAATCACCTGATTTTATTACATGATTTGTGCATTTCATGACTTCATACATTTTCCAAGAATAAAATCGCGTTACTTGAGTTAATATGTCAGAGTAATTGCGATAATTGGCGGATCCGCTGCAGAGATAGTACCCCGCCTCTTGAATCAAAGCAACATCCGCGTATCCACCATCAAGTAACAACCATTATCAAAATAAAATATTTTTACCAGCAGAACCATACTAACCCTCAACATTTTTTTTATTTGCAGTGTCACAAATGGGATGAAATAGATACGCTCCAACTTCAAATAAGGTACGTACGGACAAATCGTCAAATTTTCAAAAATGTCGTTCCCAAAACAAGAAATAGGTTGCTATCTGGATTTCACATATTTTTTGTCCTCATAAAAACCAAACCGAGCATTTTCCAATTACTTGTGCAGGTTGAAATTTCATAAGCGTTCACGTAGAAATAACGTAACGATTTTATTGAGTATAGATAGCTCATCAAAGAGAACGCATTGAAAAATAATGAGTAAGTGTTACCAAGAATGTTATACAGGGTTCTATTGGAGTGGCCTTTTATCGATTTAATTTAAAAATCATAAATTTCTGCTTTGTTTTCAGTCATTTTCAGGCTGTTTTTTAAAGAGAGTTCTTTGCGTACTCTCTTCAAAAAACAGCCTGAGGATGACTGAAAACAAAGCAGAAATTTATGATTTTGAAATTAAATCGATAAAAGGCCACTCCAATAGAACCCTGGATAACATTCTTGGTAAATAGTGCTCCATAACTTTGGAATGTCTAAGATCAATCACGCTCAACCGTTGCCTCTCAAAAACAAAATTACCCATTATTACAAATTCCAAAAACATACGAGAATTAAAACATAAAAATCGAACCCGTTGTTAGGGTGGAACACCATTTAGGCAATGCACCCGTTCTCGTAAACTTTTCACTATTACTCAGTATTAGTATTAGTAGGAGGAGTAGGTCAAGGCAGGGACGAATGCACCACCTTGATTGTGTGCTTGTTTCGAATAACTACCTCACAATGAATCCTAGAGGGTTTGAGCTGTTTAGTGGAATACCTGTAGCTAGAAATTAGAAGAAGAATTAGTATCTTCCATTTAATTCCAACTACCTTTGCATCTTCGACAGATACGCGTATTTCGTCCACAATGTGCAGACTTCTTCAGTGTCTCGTACTAATAACTCGAATAGTCGAGTTATTAGTACGAGACACTGAAGAAGTCTGCACATTGTAGACGAAATACGCGTATCTGTCGAAGATAAGCAAAGGTAGTTGGAATTAAATGGAAGATACTAATTCTTCTTCTAATTTCTAGTTACCTCACAATGCCCTCCGCTCAATTTCAATTTTCACAGCTTGCCGTGCGCTAACGGAACTATCAATACTTTCTCTTAACCACTTTGTTCTAGCAAAAAAAAGTGCTGTCTACTCCTAGAGCCTCATGGTGATGAGAAATTATTTCCTTCTGAAACAACATCATTAATTCATTTGATACCTATATCATATAAATTTAAGCCAGATATCGCATAAATCAAATCTGCTGTAAGAAAGATTGCAAACAACTTTGCTTGGTTTGGTTTGCAATTTAAGCGTCTTTTAAAATTCATTATTTTTTTCTGTGCATTTCAAAATGCGTTCAAACTTTTCAGAACTATGCCGTTGTGCAAATAGTCACTTAGGAATTCATTGACATGAATTTATTTCACTTTGTTAATTTCATACCTCTCCTCCAACCATCCATCAATGAGACTAAAGTATTCCTCCTGACAGCCCGCTTGATCTGAAGCTATTTACAGAAACAAATCCCCCAAACGCAGCAAATTGTGACAAGCCTCTATCAGCAAACAAGACACCCATTATCTAATTTTCAAACCGGTCAAATCTTATCCGCTTTTTGCTAGTGGGCGTTGAATTCCGTAAGCTTTCCAAAAGTGTTCAACTGGCATTTAACGCTTTAGTCTGCTTGCCGTTGGACTAAATAGTCGGATGGAGATTTTCTCATTCTCGAAGCTTTTTGCCTTGAAACTCTTGCTGTGTTTGAAATACCTTTTCCAGCTTGGATGTTTAAATGGGAGGAAACGTGTAAAGCTCACGAATCCGTAGATAAGAGGACGCCTAGCCAGATAGGACACAAAGGACGCGGCGTCAACGTCATTGTCGTCACCGTCGCACGGAGGTGCTAAATCCTGTTGTTCGACCCCTTTCCCTTTCTCGCTGCCCACCCTTCAAATAGTGCCACCATCAGTAAACTTTCGACCGGTGGTGGAGGTGCAAAGGCATGTGCCTTGTCTTCAATAGCTTCCTGGGTCGTAATTTGCCTATTGTTTAAAATTACACTCGCATTTTGAAACATTCGTTTCCTTTAATTGAATCGAATAGATCTACCCAGCAGTCTCGGTAAAGTGAAAGCGAAGCTTATTTTGAATACGATGGCAATGCTGGCTGGAAAGGGTTGTTTCGCATAAATTGTGCAATGGTAAGTTAGCCTGCTTTGGTAGCAGTTTTATAAAGTATTTTGTTTACTATTTAATACCTCGTCCTCCTGTTATTTATGTCAGCAGGTTGCGATTTCCTGTAGTGTAATAATATCGCATAAGGGCGTAAAATATATGACGCAGCATTTTATTACATGCCATTCGAAGTAAGTCACAACAAGTGTGAGAATTTTATCGCAGTTTTGAAATCAGCAATACGTATTTATAGCATAACATCACATTTTAAACAGGATTGTACATATACAGAAGTGTTGAAATCTTATTCTAGTGGATTTAAAACTGGCAATCTTGATTGATCTATAGGCTTCTATCATCTTGCCAAAACTGTGCTTACAGATACCGATATTTGCAGTCTCAATTTTTACGGTTCTGTTCAAAGTATGTCAGTTACGACATTTTTTACGGTTTCGTGCATAATGTGAGTTCTTCGGGCAAACAGCAGAGCACGATGCCCGTGGCTAATGGGATTTTTATCAATTGAAAGAAATGTAGTCTATCTCAGTGGCTTCAAGTCTTAAACCTGCACAGTCTTTGGAAGAATTGTTGTACCAATAAATCTGTGTCATTGGATTCTGGTTTAATTCAGAATTTCACCGCTAAAAGAGCTTTACGTGGGAGTTACTATGACTCACCAGTAAGGATATCAAGCTTGAATAAATTTGTTCTAGTGGTTCTAAAAGCGGTTATACAAGTTCGAAATTCACGCACTACTGTATCAGTTTCCAGATTGTTTATGTTTTATTTTGAAAACCTTCCAAATAAAATACAACATTATAGTACATTAGTTCGGAACTCATACACTACGCGGTTGTTCCGAAAAGATTCTACCCACCGAATCTCTCGTAAATCCCAAATAAACCACTGCACAGTGACAGCTCTACCTAACAATGTCAGGGCAAGATTGTCACTTAAGAACGTCAACGAAAAGGTAGATAAAAATTGGACTGGGAGAAATTGTGTACGGAAGATGGACAAAGCCTCGCCCTAGATCTCATGAGCAATGTTAAGAGAAATGTACGAGCATACAGCTTAGGGGAGGAAATTCAATAAATAAATTAGGTCAAAACAAATTTAATGTACGGTTATTCAATCCCTGAAAGTTTGAGAAGTATCCGATTTAAAATGAATTTTTGGTGATCATTTTTGTGTGTCTCATTTTTTCCGAGTCCAGTCTTTAAAAACAAAATTCGTTGAAAAGTGAGCCATACGTTAAAAAGTGAATTACTTTTCGGTAGAATTAATATGTTAATTAAATAGATTTTTTCCACTAATGAACATTTATTTAACCACAGGTTATATAATAACCTGTGGTGAATTGAGGCGCTAGTGGAGACAAATTGTAAGTCAAGCTTAATATTACTGGATTATTATAACCTCTTACAAACAACTGCGTTATTACAGCTTCGAGCTTCTCACGACAAAAAACGAGTTTGCTACCCAGAAAGTTCGAAAACAAGCTTCACCACAGCAAGACTAATGTACAATTGAGCTTCCAGTATGGTTATGCTATATCTCGCAAGCCTTCCCAACAAAGATCTGTATCGAATAACTGCTTTTTCGAATAAATTTGGAGAAGTTATTCAGCTTTCAAGAAGAAAAAGCTGAACATTTTCTCCAAATTCGTTTGAACAAGCAATTATTCGACACTGATTTTTGTTGGGTTACCAGTTAGAGCATTGCTCTCTTCATCAAGCTTATTCAAATCCTTTCCGGATGGTAGTCATGTAAGTTAGAAATTCACTCAGGAGTCATGCACAAATCATGTCTTGCTTTAAGGAGGGAATGGCGTTAAGGAAAATGTAAGATCCAAACAAAATACGTGGCCAAGGGGGGTGGGGGGTGGTGGGAAAAAAATGTTCAATTTGACGTGGCATAATTGGCGCATCAACCCTCAGCGGGGTAGCAAGAGACAGGGGGCATCGAAAAGCAGGGGATATCATGGGACAGGCAATTACAAAGGACAGAGGATAGCAAGGAGCAGGGTTATAGCAAACGACAGGGAAGTAACAAGGAGCAGGCGAGTATCAAGGAGAGTGAATTACCATACGTATTTTGGGTGTATTTTGCACATATACGTATGATGTATGATGTATGTTATGTACTACCACCCATTGTAGCAGGGAAGCTAAGTCCGACAACAATGGGCTCTCCTCTCTGTTGGACAGTAATGACAAAAATTGAACTGTAACAACAACCACTAGCCAAATGGCAAACCGGAAATAAAAAATACATGCAAAAGCCTACCACAGATTCCGTTGCAGCTTCTGTAATTCAAGGCACTAGATACTTCCAAATCATAATTGTAATTGGACATATCTATTCTATATATATATATAAAAATGGATTTCTGTCTGTCTGTCTGTCTGTCTGTCTGTCTGTCTGTCTGTCTGAACCTCATAGGCTCAAAAACTACTGAACCGATCAGCGTGAAATTTTGTATGGAGAAGGTTTTTGGGCCGGGGAAGGTTCTTATGATGGTTTGAAACCCCTCCCTTCTTTGGAAAGGGGGGCTCCCATACAAATGAAGCACAAATTTCTGCATAACTCGAGAACTGATCAAGCAAAAGAACCAAAATTAAGCATGTGGAAGTTTTTGGAGGCAATAAATGTTTATATGGTAGTCAAAGACCCCTCCCCTCTCTAAAAAGGGAGGCTCCCATACAAATGAAACAGAATTTTCTGCATATCTCAAGAACTAATCAAGCAAATGGAACCAAATTTGGCATGTGGGGTTTTCTGGAGACAATTTTTTTTTCTATGGTGGTTTGAGACCCCTCCCATCTCCTAGAAGGGGTGCTGTCATACAAATGAAACTAAAATTTCTTCATAACTCTAGATCTAATTAAGCAAATGGAACCAAATTTGGCATGCGGAGATTTTAAAGGCAATGATTGTTTCTACGATAGTATGAGACCCTCCTCTCTCTCTGGTAGGGGGGGGGGGGTCCCATACAAATGAAACAAAAGTTTCTATATATCTCGAGAACTAATCAAATGGAACCAAATTTGGCTGGTAGAGATTTTTGAAGGCAAGAAATATTTCTAAGGTTGTAGGTAAGGTCGTATGAGGAGGGCTCTCATACAAATGAAACACACATTTGTGCATAGCTCGAGCACTAATCAAGCATATGGAACCAAATTTCGCATGTGAAGGTTTTTGGAGGACCGAAATGTTTCTATAGAGGTTTGAGACTCCTCTGCCATCTGGAAGGGGCAAAGGGGGGGGGGGGGTTTCCATACAAACGGAACACAAATTTCTGAATAACTCGAGAACTTATCAAGTTAATGGAACCAAACTTGGCGTGTGGAGTTTTTCGAAGGCAAGAAATGTTTCTATTGTGGTTTTAGACTCCTCCGCTCACTGAAAGAGGGGTCTCTAATATAAATGAAACACGAATTTCTGCATAACTCAAGAACAAATCAAGCAAATGGAACTAAATTTAGCATATGGAGGTTTTTGGTGGTTTGAGACCCCTCCGCCTTCTGAAAGGGGAGATTTCCATAAAAATGAAACATAATTTTTAGCATAACTCGAGAGCCAATGAAGCAAATGAAACCAAATTTGGCATGTTGAGGTTTTTGGAGGCAAGAAATGTTTCTATGGAAGTTCAATACCCCTCCCCATTTTGAAGGGGGGGGGGGAGCTCCCATACAAATAAAAAGCAAAATTCTGCATAACTGGAGAACTTATCAAGTAAATCAAACCACTTTTAGCATATGGGGGTTTTTGGAGGCTAGATTTCTATATGCATAAAAATGAATTTCTGTCTGTCTGTCTGTTTGTCAGACCCTCATAGACTCGGAAAGTTCTGAACCGACCAACGTGAAAATTTATATGCAGGGGTTTTTGGGGCTGGAGAAGGTTCTTATGATTGTTTGAGACCCTACTCTTTCAGGAAGGGAGGCTCTCATACAAATGAGACACAAATTACTTTATAACTCGAGACCTGAACAAGCAAATCGAATCAAATTAGGCATGTGGGGGTTTTGAAGGCAAAAAACCCTAAGGATGCCAGTTATATTAAATTTCCTTCATTTAGTTGCAAGCGTAGCAGCGCACGCACTGGACGCAGTTATTGTGTGTATAACAATGAATTTCTGTCTGTCTGAACCTTATAGAATCGAAAACTACTGAACCGATCGGCGTGAAATTTTGCGTGGAGGGGTTTTTGGGGCCCGGGAAATTTGGCATGCGGAGATTTTAAAGGCAATGATTGTTTCTATGATAGTCTGAGACACTCCTCCCATATCTGGAAGGGGGGGGTCCCATACAAATGAAACAAAAGTTTCTATATATCTCGAGAACTAATCAAATGGAACCAAATTTGGCTGGTAGAGATTTTTGAAGGCAAGAAATATTTCTAAGGTTGTAGGTAAGGTCGTATGAGGAGGGCTCTCATACAAATGAAACACACATTTGTGCATAGCTCGAGCACTAATCAAGCATATGGAACCAAATTTCGCATGTGAAGGTTTTGGAGGACCGAAATGTTTCTATAGAGGTTTGAGACTCCTCTGCCATCTGGAAGGGGCAAAGGGGGGGGGGTTTCCATACAAACGGAACACAAATTTCTGAATAACTCGAGAACTTATCAAGTTAATGGAACCAAACTTGGCGTGTGGAGTTTTTCGAAGGCAAGAAATGTTTCTATTGTGGTTTTAGACTCCTCCGCTCACTGAAAGAGGGGTCTCTAATATAAATGAAACACGAATTTCTGCATAACTCAAGAACAAATCAAGCAAATGGAACTAAATTTAGCATATGGAGGTTTTTGGTGGTTTGAGACCCTCTCCGCCTTCTGAAAGGGGAGATTTCCATAAAAATGAAACATAATTTTTAGCATAACTCGAGAGCCAATGAAGCAAAATGAAACCAAATTTGGCATGTTGAGGTTTTTGGAGGCAAGAAATGTTTCTATGGAAGTTCAATACCCCTCCCCATTTTGAAGGGGGGGAGCTCCCATACAAATAAAAAGCAAAATTCTGCATAACTGGAGAACTTATCAAGTAAATCAAACCACTTTTAGCATATGGGGGTTTTTGGAGGCTAGATTTCTATATGCATAAAAATGAATTTCTGTCTGTCTGTCTGTTTGTCAGACCCTCATAGACTCGGAAAGTTCTGAACCGACCAACGTGAAAATTTATATGCAGGGGTTTTTGGGGCTGGAGAAGGTTCTTATGATTGTTTGAGACCCTACTCTTTCAGGAAGGGAGGCTCTCATACAAATGAGACACAAATTACTTTATAACTCGAGAC
Source organism: Aedes japonicus (assembly GCA_034211315.2). NCBI lineage: Eukaryota > Metazoa > Arthropoda > Insecta > Diptera > Culicidae > Aedes > Aedes japonicus. Next base: position 48,963 of record JASCZW010005124.1, on the reverse strand, counting down.
CTGAACAAGCAAATCGAATCAAATTAGGCATGTGGGGGGTTTTAAGGCAAAAAAACCCTAAGGATGCCAGTTATATTAAATTTCCCTTCATTTAGTTGCAAGCGTAGCAGCGCACGCACTGGACGCAGTTATTGTGTGTATAACAATGAATTTCTGTCTGTCTGAACCTTATAGAATCGAAAACTACTGAACCGATCGGCGTGAAATTTTGCGTGGAGGGGTTTTTGGGGCCCGGGAAGATTCTTATGATAGTCTGGAACTCCTCCCATATCTAGAAGGGGGGGGCTTCCATACAAATGAAACACACATTTCTGCATAACTCGAGAACTAATCAAACAAAGGAAATTTGGTATGTGAGGGTTTTTGAAGGCAAGAAATGTTTCTATGGAAGTTTGAGACTCCTCTCCTTCCTGGTAGGGGTGGGTTCTCATGAAAATGAGGCAGAAATGTCAACAAAACAGGAGAGGCCGAAGAAGGTTTTATGATGGTTTAAAGCTCTTCTCCCGTCTGGAAGAGGGGGGGGCGGTCTACACAATTGAATCACAAATTTACGCAAAACTCAAATACTAATCAAGCAAATGGAACTAAATTTGGCATGTGGGGAGTTTTAGACAAGATTTTTTCTAAGGTGGCTTGAGACCTCATCTCTCTGGTGGGAGGGGGGGTGGCCTCTCAAACAAACGAAACAGAAATTGGATCAAACATGAGAATTATCCATGCAAATTAAACTCAAAATGTGTATTTCTTGGGTAAGAAGCATGTACTGATAGAAGTTTGACCCCTGGTTAGCCAAGAATGGTTGATGCTTGAGTTACTCTCAGTGCTACATTAAGCACAAGAAGTTGATCAAAGGTTATGCAAGGGAAAATTACATTCAAACTGACAGGATACGGCTTAGTTTGATGATACAATTTTTTGTCAATGAAATGCTTCTACGTAGAAAGAAAGACCTATAGAAACTACCGATCCAAAAGTTTAATTAAAACCATAAATCTTTGTTTTTTTTTCAGAAATTACATTAGTAAACGAAAATATTTTAACCAGATACATTAACAAAAAAAAAAAAACATAAACGAGCAGGTTCTATTGAATTTTCATACATTTAGTTGCATGCGTAGCAAGGCTCGCACCGGGTTCAGCTAGTCTATATATATAAAAACGGATTTCTGTCTGTCTGACCCTAATAGACTCGAAAACTACTGAACCGATCGGCGAGAAATTTTGTATGCAGGGGTTTTTGGGGCCGAAAAGGGTTCTTATGATGGTTTGAGACCCTTCTCCTCACTGAAAAGGGGGGCTCCCATACAAATGAAACTCTCATTTCTAGCATAACTCAAGACCTAATTAAGCAAAAGAAACCAAATTTGGCATGTGTGAGTTTTTGTAGGGAAGAAAGGTTTCTATGGTAGCTTGAGAACCCCCCCCCCCCGTCCTAAAAGGGGGGCTCCCATACAAATAAAACACAATATTCTGCATAACTCGAGTACTAATAAAGCAAATGGAACCAAATTTGGCATGTGGAGGTTTCTGAAGAAGATAATTGTCTCTAAGGTGATTTGGACTCGCCTTCTCGAAGGGAGTAGGAGGGGCTTCAATACAAATGAAACACAAATTTCTGCATTACTCAGGAACTAATCAAGCAAATGGAAACAAATTTGGAATGGCCGAGTTTTTGGCATTAAATGTTTTTATGGTGGTTCAAAGCCCCTCCTCCCTCTAAAAAGGGGGGCTCTCATACAAATGAAACACAAATTTCAACCAAACATGAGAACTATGCCTGCTGTTTTTGGGTCCGGAAAAACATCTTATGATAGTTCGAGACCCCCCTCCTCGCCTCTAGCAAGGAGGATCCCATGCAAATAAAAACCAATGTCTGCATAACTCGAGAACTAATCAAGCAAATGGAACCAAAATTGGTATGGGTGATTTTTTGAAGGCAAGAAATGTTTTTAAATGTTTGGTTTGAAGCCCCTCCTCCCCTGAAAAAAGGGGGCTCCTATACAATTAAAAATTATTTTCTGCATTACTCAAGAACTAATCGAACAAACGGAACCAAATATGGCATGTGGAGGTTTTTGTAGGCAAGAAATGTTTCTACGGTGGTTTGCGACCCACTTATCTTTGGAAGAAGGGGCTCTCATACAAATGAAACACGAATTTGAGCAAAACATGAGAATTATGCCAACAGGTATGACTATTTTTATGCAGGAATTTTTGGACTCGGGGAAGGTTCTTATGATGGTTCGAGACCCCTCCCGCATCTAGAAGGGGTGCTCCCACACCAATGAAACACAAATTTCTGCATAACTCGAGAACTAATCAAGCAAATGAAACCATCGGAACCAAGAAATGTTTCTATGGAGGTTTGAGACTCCTCCCCTCTCTGGAAGGGGTGGGCTCTGATGAAAATTAGACTCAAATGTCAACCAAACATGAGAATCATACCTATATGTAGGGGTTGTTGAGGCCGGAGATGGTTCTTATGATGGTTTGAAGCACCTTTCCCGCCTGGAAGGGGAGGATTTCCATACAAATTAAACACAAATTTCTACAAAGATCGAGTTCTTGGAATTGGAGTTCTTCAAATGGAACCAACTTTGGCATGTGGGGGTTTTTGGGCAGGATTTTTTTCTTAGATGGTTCGAGACGCCTTCCCTCTCGAGAGGGGGAAGGAGGGCTCTCAAACCAATGAAACAAACATTTGAACCAAACATGCGAATTATCCATGCAACTAAAATACAAAATGTGTAATTCTCGGTTAAGAAGCATATTCTGATAGAAGTTTGAACCCCTTTTTAGTCAAGAATTGGTTGAGTTACTCTCAGTGCTACATTATGCACAAGAAGTTAATTTGTCTGCAAAACCGGTAGAAACAACCGGTGCAAGGATTGAATTGATGACACAAACCTTTTTTTTTTGCATAAATAACACACACAAGCAAACGAAAATATTTTAACCAGATTCATTCCGAACCGTAAACGCGCCAGTTTTATTCATTTTACATTCATTTAGTTGCATACGTTGCAAGGCTCGCACCGGGTTCAGCTAGTAAGACATAATAATTAAAAGTAGGGATTGTATGCGTATAATGGACCCTGTGCGTATAATGGACACCCTGCCACATTTTTGCAATTATTTCGTTATTATCGTGTTTAACCTAAGCATTGTCAGTTAAAACACATAGTATTAACACTAAAACAAAGGTGAGAATATGATTCCCCACAAATTTCACACATAAAACATCATTATTAATTATTTTTACCTGAGCACTGCATGGTACAGTGATTTGTAAGAATTTTAGTTCTTACGAAAATCTCAGGAGAGAAAAAAGGAAACTGATCATGAAAATAAATTGTAGATAATAAAAAGGCATTTTCAACACGTTACTACTTAGTACTTATATTCAATTTTACTATGCAGATATAAAAACAATGAAAAATTGTAAAATATGTATAAACTTTGAGGGTCCATTATACGACTGATTGGAAGTGCTTTGTTGCCTATTTCCAACCCCTCATTTCTTTTTGTAAGCAAACTGAACTTTTTTATGCTCACCGTCTAAAGTGGAAGTTGTTGATCAAAATGGGAAAAATTAATAAATGTAAGCATACTTACACGGAATCTGAAGTGCAACAGTAAATTCGAGGCGATTCAAAACCATGTTCTGATACCGTGAAGTATTGGCTCGGGAAAAGCTGGTCTGGAAGAGCTAGGAGAGTCTACCAAACGCAACGCAAAGTCTTCCAATACAAAGTGATCAGATTGGATGAATTTGTTGGCATTTTGGAGTTGGCAATTAGGGCCAGCACTCGCTTTCGACCCATTTGTGCAAACCTTACAAGTTTTGTCTTATAGGTCGAAGACTGGAACAAAATTTATGAAGGTGCTTTTGACTTTATCGAGGCTTTTAGTCATTGCCTAGTACGCCTCTTTTATAATGGTTGTGTAAAAACGTATTTCATACACAGTCAGATTATTTTACAGAAATCTGTAAAGCTTTACCGAATTCTCAACAGCTGAACGTTCGGTAATCCGATTTTACGGATTTCGGTAAAATTTTACCGAAATCCGGTAATTTTTTACACATATCTGTAAAATTTCACCGAAATCCGTAAAATCGGATTACCGAACGTTCAGCTGTTGAGAATTCGGTAAAACTTTACAGATTTCTGTAAAAAAAATCTAAGTGTGTAAGGAATGAGGAATATTCAAGAATTGAAAATAGTGTATACAGATAATCTAGATGATCTCTCCCAGCCGCATCGTGAAGGTTCGTATGCAGCATCATCTAATTAAGTAATCAATCCGAGGAAAAAACGAAATCTGAGGAAAAAAGAGCTGAAAGCATAAAGAACGCAGAATTGAAGAAGTTGTCTACGATCACAAAATTGGAGCAGAAATTGTCACGTTTGAAGAACAATAGCCAGACCGGCGGTGTGTTGAAGAATTGTTGAATTTTCAAATATGACTATATGTACATGCTTGAATAATGAAATAATAAATAATTTGTTATACACACTTTTTTACAGAAATCTGTACAGTTTTACCGATTTCCAACAGCTGAACGTTCGGCAATCCGATTTTACGGATTTCGGTGAAATTATACAGATATCTGTAAAAAAACTACCGGATTTCGGTTAAAATTTTACCGAAATCCGTAAAATCGGATTGCCGAACGTTCAGCTGTTGAGAATTCGGTAAAATGTTACAGATTTCTGTAAAATAATCTGAGTGCGTATGTCTGTTTTGTATTCCACAAAAAAAAAAGTTGTATACGCACGCATGTTACAACTTGTTCAACTAGGGTAAATGTACCGAATTTAACCAACTTTGTCCATATCCGTGGAAAGTGCCACATTTCCTTCATTCGAAAGCCAAGAAAGTTTTCTACTTAAAATTATTATTCAAATGTTGAGTTGTTGTAATTTAGTGTCTTAGAGATAAAAATGTTTTAAACTTCTCATTTTTTGAGGGTTTTTTTTTCATGTTTTTAGAAAAAAAAAATACAGCGGTGGTTGATAGAACAAGTATGGCTTTAAACGTGTTGTACATCTCTCTCTTTGACACAAACTTTCTATCTTGCTTAGTTTTTTGTTTAATTTGAATGCAACATGTTGTGCCTGCATTCAACCCAACCGTGGTAATGTCTGCGCAGGACGCACAGCACACTTGATTATCGCGCTGGTTGGTGTCCAAGGAGAAGAATGTAATAGCTCAAATGTTTTAAAAACAGTACCACACGGCTTCCGGAAAACAACTATGTTTTATTCCAGAAAAGTTAGCAGATAGTCATCTATGCTATGGTTACGCCAATAGTTTGGCATCGGCAGTCCAAATAGAATCTTGCTAAATAACATAATTTTGAGTTACAGCCAATTGAAGACAACCATGTACCAAAAAATAAAAGTTCAATAACTCCGTAAACTATGATCTTTCTTTATATGCGTATAACATTTTTTTTCTTCAAATATCATCCCTTATCGCCCCTGAATATATTGGCACTAAGGAACCGAACACCGTATATAATGTATTTTACAGCAAAGTGAACAAAATACATATGTACATGACCAGAATATATTCGTTCCCGTACACTGATAGAAAAGAAATGATTTTCAACTCCGAAAAAAATATGAGATTTTAAGATCTGCGTAGAACATTTTTTCCTCAAATATCATCCCCTATCGTCCCTGAAAATATGAGGAACTGCATCTCAGATTGTAATAGTTTTATTTAATACCTATATTGTAGCAATATAGAGTTCAACACAGGTGTTATTACACATCAGATGCGTTTAGAATGTTTTCTATTTGAAGGTGGTTATAATATATACAAGTCCAAAATATATGCGTTACCCTATTTGTCTACGAGATAACAAATTGGTTTAGCTGCGTCAGATCAATCATTTTAATCAAATTAGTTGATATGCGTATTTTGGACCCGGGTCTATTATGCGCATTATAGACCCCGGTCCAAAATAAGCAAATGGGTCCAAAAAAGGCACATTATGATCAGCGCAAATTATCGATGTTTACCAGGAAAATCTAGCCTCAAAAATAGAGTTTACTATAATTTTGTGTAAATGACTAGTTATTTTCATCAAATGTGGGATTGTTGTACAAATAGTTAATAAAATTCTTATGGATTTCATCGAAAATGTTCAAAGCTTCTACTAAGGGGTCCATTACTAGCATGTCAACCCTATATACAACCTATTAGGTAAATTTTTTTTATGTTAAAATATAAATCACGAAAACACAGCTAATGATAAAAATGATAAAGATGATGATAAAGATGCATTCATTCATATGAATTATGATTCATTTTGAATAAACAATGTCCTATAAGATAATATAAATAGGGTATGAGTCCCTTGACTCAGTCTATTATGCAACCATTAATCACATTTTTTATTATAACTCATAAAGTTTTTAAGCTGTTAGCGAGGTTCAACTAGTTATACACTTGCAAAGATAAGTTTGATAAGACATGTGGTAGCATGTATCACTAAAAGTTACACAACTATTTTTATAATGCCAGAAACTTTCGAGGAATGTGGATTTAATGTCGGTCTAGAAGCACCAAATTGGGTCTATTTGTGGATGCAAATTCGTCCCATTCGATGAATTTATAACTAAATGCAGTCTTTGTACGGTTTTTCTCCTAATTTTATGAATTAAGGTATTGCAAGCTGTACTCGATTTACTTATTACAACATTTCAGAAAACAAACTAAAGTAAATTTGCCTTGAAACACTTAAGTGGTGTTCATATATGATTTATCAGCCATTCAATAATGATAACATTATAATACACTATACAATGAATTAACCTCTTCGATTTGTGTTTAGGTGAGCCACTTGAATATAAACGAGCGCAAATTCATGCATTTCCACTTAATATTTTACCAATAACAACCTTTTTACAACGTTATTGATACAACAGGCCATAGTTGAGAACACAAAAAAAAATATGTCCCTAACATTGGGTCTACGATTTTCTGGTAAAATCATTGTTATTTTAGCTATGTGAACAGTTAGTTTGTAACGTGTAACTATTTTCTGCACATCCAGACTGCATTACTTCCTTAACCGATTCAATTAAGCCAAATTTGGATCACTTGAAGATCGTGTAGATCTTCTGTTCAGCTTAATCAGTGAAATCAAGATGCCCCAAAAGTTCAAGAAATCAAAAATTTGGTGGAAGTGAACATATATAAGATGATTAATACTGTGTCAATTGCTTGGGAGTACATTGGTCATCCTAATAGCAACATGATTTTGTTGATTATCGCTAAATTAATGACACATTTGGTACATAGGCCGAATGAAGGAGCTAGGCTAACATTACATCCCCTTACCCTAGTGAAGGGATATTATAATATGAATTGAACATTACATGTGTGCCGACTGCTGTTTTTTTGCAATTGTGATGTGATGTGATGTGTAATAAGAAACCACCATCAGTGCAAGGATTACCTATGGCTGCAGGACTATTCTCAGCAGGTTGTTCTGAGAGAATTGCCTACGTGATGGCTTCTTGCAGCAGGGTCAGCCGATCTCAATGAGGACCTTCGGAAGACTACGGCCAGAAGGCCGCGTGTCTTCGCATGACAAGGGACTGGCGACTCCACGAACCCTTGTCCAGTCAACAAATCCTTCGACTGCCTTAGGCTACCCCCTCAGGGAATCCCCGTTATATAGTTGTTAAAGGAACAGTAGACATTTTAAGCATAAATGATTTATAAAAAGTTAAGACAATATGAAAATTTCACGGCTATACTGAACTTTAGATTCAATTATTTTATTTTTTATTTGCATTTTGTTTTTATTTGCACAAGTAATGTACTGGGATATTGCAAATGTCTTCTGTTCCTTATAAAATAGTTGTGGGCAATAAAATGAGGAAAAATCTCACAAAAAAAAAATTACAATTCAAATAACTTACCATAAAAGCATATCAGTCCAGGGGGTGAGTAACTCTGCCACGTTGTGTTTGTGTTGATCATGTACGAATGTGTTTCTGGAGTGGCAGAAGGTGTTTTTGTATTTTCACAAATTACAATCGAAAATTTATGCTTATTGGCAACCATGCACGGTTTAGACGTTTAATACATGCTCACATATGCATCGGCTGAATAACATTTGTGTAAGCGAGATGGAAACAAAAACAAACAATTGATTCGTGTAAGCGGTGCCAGATATGAATTTATCTTTCATGTGGTGGCGAGTGTGTTTGAAGTGAGGCGGATTGTGTTTTTAAGGGTGGTAACACAAGGTGGTCGAGTGACTTATCCCTTGTATCAGTCTCTATGTTGCATCATAAAATCAAGAAATACTACTTTCCAACGCATCTTCCACTGCATGTTGTTTGTATAGCACTCACTTGCTCTTATAGACTGATCCAATATGAATGGACCAAGAACGTAACTGCATATACTGTGCATAAAGTGGCTCAGGAGAGGTATGCAGGAAACAACGTCAAGATTGTACCAAAGGACTGTAATCCTCCGAACACCCCAGAAGTTCGTCCAATGGAAAGATATTGGGTTATTGGGAAGCGAAACCTTGGGAAAATTGTTAAGAAAAGCTAATAATGAGAAAGATTTTGCTAAATAGTGGGAAAATGCTTCCAGAAAGGTGACACTGTGCAGAACTTAATGGATGGTATCATACTTAAAGTTAGAACATACGGATATAACAACTCCGAATAATAATATTTTGATGTGAATAAGTTGTAAATTTAGAGTTATAATGAAGAAATAAATAGAAATAATGTTATACTGCGAGCTTTTCTTTGGCAAGATTTTGCCGTGCCCTCACCTTATAATTATGCAAAATTTGTGTTTCACTTCAATTTTAAGGTGTCCCGATTTGTGTGAATGTTCTCTTTATACCACAGAGAACAGACATCCAGGCTCAAACTTTTTTTTTCCAATTTAGCAAAGCGTTGAAAAAACTTTCACCAAACTAAAATTGATAGACGCCATTAACATACGATTCACCAAAACTAACGGAAACGAGCTGTAAGCTGTTACAGAAACTTACACACGGAGGTTAATTTATTGTCTGTTTTCTGTGCTTATACTACACTCTTAAAAAAATGAATATTACAAAAGCACTAATTGAAAAATGATCTAATTCTAGGGTAACGTAACTGCATAAAGGTCTTAATTTTATGTTTAAACAAATGTATCACAAAAGCATCTTCTCGAAGGTCAATAATAAAGCCAATTTGCAGTGAATTCACGTCAAGTTGTTTAATGTTACAAAAGCTTCTGAAAACTACGTCATGAACTTGAATTTAGGTGATCAAAAACTTTAAATTACATGATCGCAAACATTTAAGGAGGTACGAGACAGAATTATGTGTTTAAAGAGATTTAAAATTACATGACGTCTGACATATGAAAAAAACAACCTCAAAGTATTTAGTCACACCTCATTCGTCTTCGAAAACAAACGCTGGAGTTTTATTGCGATCAGTTTCATGTGTGAAAAAATGAGTGTTCAATGTGTGATATGTAATTTGATCTGCGCAAATCATACGTTTTATAAAAAACATATCCATTTGCACAGACATTTTACATTTTTCAAGTGCGCGTTTGGATGTGAAGTGGTTTTTAAGTCGTTTTTGGCAGATCGGCAGCACTTGAGACAACGCAATGTTGAAAAAAAAAGTGAAATTCTTTACGAATGCCCTATCCTTAGCTGCGGTGTTACAACAGACGATTTTAAAGTCATGACTAAGCATGCCAAGCACCATTTATCGATCGGAGAGCCAATATTTTGTCCGTTAAAGTCATTTTAGCCGCTTCGTTTGGGTGCATCTAATAAGACGTAAATGTACAGGAAATTCTCTAAGTGTGTTTGATGATTTTTTTGCTTTTTTGGTATTACTGATTTTCATATTCAAAACACTGATTTACATGAATAAATAAAAAAGATTTGAAGAATACTCGATCCACTTTTCGTTTATCTCTTGGCAGAATCCAAAAACAATTGAATTCATAGAGAAAGCTTTCTATTCCGAATGTTTTTGACAAAATGTTATGGCTTAATGGATGTTAATTAAGGATAGTTCCGAAATATGTAAAATTGGATGAAGTGATCTACATATGTGTCGCGACATGTAAAAATAATATTTCAGTTTACGTTCCATGTAAAATTCGGAGAGCACGTAAATTTATGTCATTTTAGCCGCTTTGTTTGGGTGCATCTAATAAGACGTAAATGAACAAGAAATTTTCTAAGTGTGTAAGATGCAATTACAAGAACTAAATTTTGGAAGTGTGATGAAAAATTCTGATAACTCTGTCCGTAATGTATCGATTTTAATTTTGATTACATTATAAGATCATTATGAGGTTGTTTTGCTGTAAATTATCTTGTCAAATATCGAGACTGCATCGTAATATTTTGTGTCTCTCCCAGGTGGCTTGCGATTACTTTGAAAGTGAACCGAACAGATAGAAAAACGTAAAGAGAATGCTAGATTTGGCAGAAATTAATGGGATATATAATGTAAATTTAACTCAGATTACGCCTGAATCTAGTCTGTTGCTTAGAAGATTGTAATCATTGTTGTATGGCGCATGAAAGATTGCATACAATACCGTTGTTTAGGTTTCCTTTGGCTTGGAAATAAAGGAGGGGAAATTTTACGCGCCTGTTAAAATTCTTTGTTTTTTTTCTGTGCGGCTGTATTCCAATACAGGCCAACTTAAGCCCCCAACTCACATTTTCGATGTCAGAAATATAAATTAGTGGGTTGTTGTTTCTGCACATCTTTTTTAAAACTTGCTGCAAAGCTTAAGAAAGAAGATCGCGGTAATTTGTGGTTTTCTGGCTGAGATTTGTGTTTCAACAATCAAAAGGTGGTAAACATAGAATTTCGAGGCTGTTCTCCTTAACATTAGTATCGTGAATTGCATGTAAGGCTCATCATTGCTTATTTCTTCGTCATTTCGCTTAATGCTTGCTCTAAACTGAATGTTCTAAATGCACTTTCACACACAGAAAAAAAAATGAATTTTTAAAGGCGCGTAAATTATCATCACGTTTAATTCCAAGCGAAATGAGGCAAACAAACAACGAAATTCTTTGCAATCTTTCATGCACCATACAACAATGTTTGCAATTTTTCATACAACAGCCTAGATTGTGGCGTTATCTGGCTGAAATTAACCTGATATATCCCATTATGTTCGACCAAATCTAGCATTCCCTTTATGTGCATTAAAGAACGCAGAAAATTCAATGTTTCTTTTTATCTGTGCAGTTATTTATTGAGAGTTTTCGATGCCAGGTACCATTTTTGCATTAGTATGATTGAGTTGCAAGTATAATCATTTCCTATGCTTAGAGAGTCGAGAAATTTTCCTTAACGAAAAATTCGTAGACTAGACCGGGTCACCTCTAGCATGGTGTTACTGGACTGAGCTAAGAAAGCACTTTCCAGGCTCATATGGATAACAAATCAAGCAAAGATGGGAGTGACAAGCGATTCACCTTAGAGTATGAGTTACAAAGCACCGACCGCAAAATCTAAGTTAATCTTCATCAGCGAGTGAACATGAGAATCGCCAACATGTCATCGGTGAAATAAAAACTGATTCAATCACAATCAAATAATTCGCATAATTTCTTTTCCACTAAATGATTTATTAGTCGAGAGATGTCAAACTTTTTGCTTGACACATTCCACAATCAATCATCACAAGGCACTCAGCAGTTCATCCGTTAACTCCAGCTCCTTCGCGGCCATTTGGTAAATTTCGCCTTTCTATTTGCATCGTATAGGGTATTTTGAGCTTCGAAGTGACTTGAAAATTAAACTTCAAATCTCTTCTGGTCAATTTTGTGCCCAATCGATACTCTTGCAGAAACCGAATAAGAAAAATCTTGAGTGAAATCATCGCGTACCGATAGCCGATACAGTTTCTTGGCCCGGCGCTGAGTGGGAGGAAGGCGTATGGATGTCGGTTCGCCACTCGGTCGGGCAGAAAGTTTTCCGGATTGAATTCAAGCGAATCTGCTCCCCATAGATCTCTTAGCCTGTGAATTGCTGCGATGTTAACGATGAAGTTCGTTCCCTTGGGGATGTGTACTCCATCTAGTTCCAGAGCACTGGAGCTCTGTCGGGCAATTAGCGAAGCTACCGGATATAGCCTCATCGTTTCTTTTATTGTCATGTCTAAATATGGAAGGTCTTTTAATGCTTCAGGCGTAATTGCAGTGTCTGGTACTGGAAATACAGTGCTAATTTCATGGACGATTTTTTCCTGTACCTCCGGATGCATTGCCAAGATCATGCAGATATTGGCCAGTTGCAAAGCCGTTGTTTCGTAACCCTGAAATGGAACGCAATGTTTACAAAAGTCGAAAGTAGAAAATAAATCACTTATAAATCGTATCTCACAGCAACCAACATCGTGTAAGCATGATTGATAATTTCCTCGTCACTGAAGCTACGCCCTTTATGCTGGATGGTGAGCAATCGTTCGACAAAGGCTATCGGCTGGGATTGGTCGTTTGTGTTGGCTGCATTAGGCACACTCTGCTGGTTGAGGATATTCATTCGCACTTTCATCAGTTCCTAGGAAAAGTGATATCGAGCGTTATTTTTTTTTTCCAGATAATGTTGTTTTCCATATTGATTCCTCACAGCATTCACGGTTTCATAGCAAATCACTCGAGCGCGTCTTTCCTCTCGGTACATTGAACTCAACTGATACAAGGTTTTAAGTGCATACACTCCGTTCATCATTCGTTTTCCAACCGCGTCCAGAATACTAGAACAAATAAGTCGAATTCATTTTCAAAGGATTTTTAAATTTTCATAACAATAAAAAGACCTGATTTTAACTGGTTCGATGGTTTCATCGAATCAACATTGAAAATGTTTTACACAATATGTAAGCTTTTAGAATCCAGAAAATGCTTCTTTTCACCGAAGTGTGTGAATGTTATTCAATATCTATCCGTGCATATAACAAAAAGCATGTTGTACCTGCTTTTGAATTCATTACATCTAGTGATCAATCATGCATTATTTAACATTCGCAATTCGTGTGTGCTTTTGAATAAAATATAAATATTCATAAATATGAACCGCTTCAACTTACATTCCTAAATTCGTAATTAATGAGTGGTAAATTTCCTCGGGCACGTAGTCAACGTTCACCATCGTACCATAAACCATCTGAGCAATGCAATGGCTGGTGTACATAAACATATCTATATCTCTTCCATCGGATACTTTTTGAAGCCGCTTCAATGTATCCATGGTTGCTGTTTCAAATACAGGGATGAAGTCGTTTAGAATTTTAGTGTTGAAAAGTGGATTTATTGTTTTCCGATGTTCTCGCCAAATGTTGCTGTCTTGAAAAAAGATTGAAAAACATATAACACCATGGCACATGTTGCGAAATGCAATGACAGGCGTTTCACTTACATCTCTGAGTTAAGAGCCCAAATTTCATCTCAAGGAAATCGTACGGATACGGTTTATCGAGACATTTGGTCAATACTATCTGTACCAGTTCAGGATGCTGTACGTTGATGAGCGGCACGGGTCCCAACCATATTTTCGACATGCGATGCTCGGCTCGAAAAATCTTCTTGTATGCATTCTTTTTATTCCACAGCAGCGGTATGTTTCCCAGCAAGGGATAATCTGGCTTGACACCGGGAATTGCACTTAGGCTCCTATATTTCCATTTGTGAACAATATACGCAACAATAGCCACACCCAGTACTGCCCACGAAAGCTGTTGGGTGAACGTCATTCTGAAATGAAGAGAAAATTACCAATATAAGAATGCTGGAGCAATTTGCTTTGATTGTATTACCTGAAATTGCAATAGAAGCACCACGTCAAAATCACTATCAGATATTAATCACCTGGCACTAAAATGAACACTTCAGACAAATACTACAACTCTTACCTCTGCAAACACTGATCATGAAAATGTGGAATTTGATCGACCTTCCGTTGTTTCATGTTTTTCGTGTATTTTTACTTGCGATTCCTTCCGATTTGCTACGCACACAAATAATTAAACGCATTGCTTACTTTGACGTTCAAAACAGCAAAGACAACAATTCAGCATTTCAGCGCAATCAACTGTTCCGATTCGCCTCCACATTATTCTTGGACAGCTCACTTCGAGTCTGCCCACTACGTACGGCGGCAGTTTTGGCTATTTGATTGGTATTATGATTCGAAAATATCACAACATACAACACAGTCGGCCATTGAACGGTGGGTGGTGCTATCGTTTCCACTATTTCTGCTGATCAACTCTACCTTATTATGGGTTAGTCAAAATCCGCTGATTTTGCTGGTAGGCAAAACGAAACTTGGATTAGGTTGAGCTCTGGCTTCCACAATTTGTGGGTCTCAATTTGGTGGGTCGCCGTTTACCCACAGTTCATTGAACTTGATGTTACTGAACATGTATTGTGAAATATTATTAAATGGCTCAAACTTATTTACCTTAATAACCACTTCTGAGAAGAATTGGAGTGAGCCGTTCCACTGTGATTCACCTCCGCCTGTTTGAGTTCATGTCGTGGGGTGACATGGGTGGTGAGGCAAATTTAATGCAGCTATAAAATGACTGTGGATTCCAAAGTAATATAATTTGAAATTTTGCATACAGAAAATGATAATGATTTTGTAAAAGCTTTAAAGTTATCGAAATAATTCAAAATCTGAAACTATTTTAAATCATTTTCCATCTAGTGAATTGATGCCTTGTGCACTTCATTCAAGGACTAGAATACTTATTTTATATTTTTTCTACGTGCACTGTGGGGCTTTGTAAACCGCTCAAATAAGTGACCTTTTAAGCGTTCTGTAGTTGTTAATTGATGGCCTTTCTTTGCAAAGCATCTAATCGTTCAGTGTCTGGCAAGTGTAACAGATCTATCGGGAAAAACATTGAAAACAATAGATCTCGATTTTCATGATGATCGAACTTATGTCGTCTCTCACTTTCTACAGAGTGAGTGGGCATTCCTTCTACAGGGTGCGATACCAATTGACGCCAAAAGTCCTTCAGATTTCGCATCAGCAAGTCTAAACACTGTTTCGAAATGCATTCGCATTCGTGATTTTGGTTTTTATCGAGAGGGTACAAATAAAGCGATGAGCCATTCTTTCGACGGAATAAGATTCTAAAAATTGTCCTCACACCATGTCCGTATAGTCTTCGCTTGTTGTGACGGTTTAAAGTCTTGAAGCAGTATGGTGCATTCTTGTAGTGTTTTTTGGCGAACAGAAGCAAATGGTTCTCTAACCCTTATGTTTTCGACAAAAAAAATCACCTCTAAGTGATCGATCAACAGGGTACTCGGGTACCCACCAAATTCAAATGATTATAACTCTGGCTAATATTGACCGATTTCAATTTTTTGGCACCATTAGATTCAAAAACTCATTCGCTCTAGCATCATTACCAGCAATGATCATTGGAATTCATCTGGTATCCGTAAACCCGGGTTACCGGAGCTGTGGTCTTGTACGGAGGCAAAATTTGGAAACATCTATTGAATTTCCGGGAATGGATGTCAAAATCTTTTAAATAATTCCTAGAAACTATTCATATTCCATTGTGGGCCATATGCCGACTTGTTCCTGCAACGGCCATGCTGTAACAGGTTCCCGTGGGGCCTCGAGTGGCCATGAACATATTAGGAAAGAAACCCTGGCAATATCGGCATCAAAATTCATTAAATTTCTCCAGTTTAGCGGCCATCTGATGATTTGTCCTCGGACTGTCTATTCGAAACAGGTTTCCGTATGGCCTAAATTGGCCATTTTTCATGTTTAGAAGGAAACCCTGGCAACGTGGGTTTCAAAATTCGTGAAATTTAACCAGGAAGCTGTTTCTCGACGTTGTGTGGTCATCTGATGATTTGTCCTCGGAACAGGTTCCCGTGAGGCCATGAACAAAACGTTGAGGAAGAACCAATATTTCATGAGTTACGAAAACCACATTGCCTGGGTCTCTTTCTGAAAATATTCATGTCCACTCGAGACTCCACGGGAACTTGTTCCGGAAAGACAGGTCTGAGGAAATATTATCAGATGGCCAATAACGTTTATAAATATTCTACTGGCGAAATTTATTAATTTTGATACACATATTGCCAAGGTTTTCTACTGAAAATCTTCATGGCCACTCGATGCCCCATAAGAACCTGTTCCGGATTGACAGGTCGGAGGACAAATCATCAGATTGCCACAAAATGTTTAGAAATATCCTACTGGGGAAATTTCATGAATTTTGATACCCATATTGCCAGGGTTTCCTTCTAAATATGTTTATGGCCACTTTAGGCCCCCACGAGAACCTGCTACAGAATGAGCGTTCCAGGAACAATAAGGCATATTGCCCACAATAGAATAGAAATAGTTTCTAGGAGCTATTCCAAAGATTCTAACATCCATTCCTGGAAATTCAATAGATGTCCGATATTGTGTCTCCATACCGGAACATTGCCCCGGAAACTCGGATTTACAGGAGCCTGATGAACCCAAATGATCATTGCAGATAATGTTTCTAAAACAAATGAGTTTTTGAATCTAATGGTGCCAAAAGTCAATGTTTGCCAGAGTTATAATCATTTGAATTTGTTGGGTACCCGGGTACCCTGTCGATCACTTAAGGGTTAAAAAAATCAAAGTCCGCCCCTTCGGCCTCTCTTACTACTGTACAAAAAAAATTCATGCAAAAAGTTGCCTTCTAACTATTTTTTAAGATGTCACTGAACTTCAGCTTCGTGTTTTAAAATAAACTTGAAAAATTCGTAATGAAAAACATGAAAAGGTACCCGGGTACCTTGTCGATCACATAAGGGTTAAAAATTTGTCGATGTAATATTTACTGTTGATTTTAACACTAGAGAAACATCTCCAAACCATCATTCTTGAAACATTTTCAAACCTTTGAACAGTTAGTTTATCACAAGAAATATCAGAGTGACATCTTCTGACTCTTGCCATCTTCTGTTTGTCACCCGTTGTTTTTTGTATGGATTCAGTCCAGGGTTGTATTTCAAAATAATCCCGAAATTTGACTACGACATTCCCAGTTCTTTGGCCATCTTTCGGCCAGACTTGCCAGGATTCTGCCAAATACACTCTCTTACTCGTGTGATGGCTTCCGGACACCTGACAGTGCGCTTACGGGCAGGTCTGGAAATGTTATTCCAAGTACCGGTTTTTTTTTCAGCGTTTGATGGTGCGAAAGATGAACATCCTGGGTGATTTAAATTTCTTTAAAATAGCACACGGTCTCAAATTTTCAAAAATAAACTTATCATGAGCTCACTTTGGGGCTAGTCATAAACCACGACTTTTCTGGGGGAAGAGGGGGGGTTTGACCAAAGTCTACGCTCCATACAAAAATTCCAAAAAATTTATGGACAAAAGTCGACGGGGGGAGGGGAGGTCTGAGATTTTCAAAATTGAGTCTACGTGGTCTATGAACAGGCCCTTTCCGCGTCCATGATTACACCGAGTCTCAAACGAATGAAAATTTAGAACAAACGTGCAGGTAAAGTTGACATTTGAATACACTCTAAAAAAAAATTGTAAACATGACTGCGATTAACCCATTTAAAGTTACACATGTTTTATAAACACTGACAGAAATAACCACTCACCCTGTACACCATCGTGCGTCTCTTTTCTCTATCTCCTCCGTCCTCTTCACAAAGAACTTTACACTGAACATTTATTTTCGTAAAATAGCTCTCACGCGTTTCATAATCATGGATTTTGTTCATAGAACAAATATCTCGTATATTGTATGAATCATTCATAATGCTTTTTATCTGGTGAAATGCTATTATTACACCTTTTTGTAAAATGCACGAAATGAATTTCGTGAAGACCAACCAATTGCTGTTTCTCTTTTATACCGTACTTATGCATGATGGTGTTGCTGCTGGAATGGGCGGGAATAATTTATCTATCCCAAAATAAAAATTAAAGCGCTGTCGAGAGCTATAACTTCATGCATGCATGCTCATTAATCAAGCATGTTCTCAGGAGTCAGCATGGCATAGTGAGATCAACTACGGATTCAGAATCAGCACTTTCTGAAATGTCAGGTTCGAATCTCATGTCAGACATATTAAAAAAACGCTGGACAACTCCACGTGGTTGTTTTTTTTTGTCAATTACATTTCGAGTCGATAAATTTGATCTGTCAGTCCTTCATGCAACTACCAGAGAGGCGTTTCTTTTTAATTTTTGACTAAATATTCGTAGCTCTTTGTATTGTTTTCGTACAATGTACGAATGTTCTTTCTGTGTCAACAAAAGCTTCGTGCTTTTGACAGTTGCGCGTGTGCTAATAATTACGAATGCATCTTCATAAAGAGTACAAATCAGTTTTGTTGCAGAAAACAACGAACGGATTTGTGAGTATTACCTTCGATTTTGTAATATAAAATAAAATTTACTTTCAGTGTAGAGACTTTCTTTATTAGGGCAAATCTAACATTGAGAGACTCTCTTTGATAACTGTCTGCAGAAAAATCCAAATTTATCAGTACGCGATCTTGCCAAGAAACTAAAACTACCGAAAATTATCGTGTTTTGTGTGTGCAAAAAATTTAATCAGCACTACACTGTGGATCGGAATGTTGGAAGTGGGACAAATTGAGAAGTATGCTCCCGACAAACGGACAAGAAAGTGATAGCCATTATTGAGAAAAACCCCAATCTCTCCGCTTAAAATGTGGCTCGCAGAGTTGGGAAGTCAAAATCATACGTACAAAAAGTGAAACAAAGGCCCTTGAAGGCGTAAAAAGTGAAAAAGGTGCCCAATCGTGATGACAACCAAAATTTCACTGCAAAAAGTCGTGCGTTACACCAACTTTTTGCAAACCTATCCTTGTACCATATGGGACGACTAAACATATGAACTCGAGTTTAAACCCGCGGACGTGTTTGATTCGCCTGGCCAGTTGTCATCCAAAATCTAACCGGTACTATCAATAAGGATGTGTACGAGCAATAATGTCTACAAAAGCGGTTGCTACCGTTTATTAGAAACTACATCTCTCCAGCTCTATTTTGGCATGATTTGCCCTCTTGTCACAAAGCAAAATCCGTCCTGGAATGGAATAAGGTACAAGAGGTCAAATATGTTCCAAAAACAGCCAATCCACCAAAATGTCCAGAGCGTCGCCCTATAGGGACAGAGTACTGGGCTCTAGTTAAGCGGAAACTCTTCAAAACTAAGAAGAAAGGTAAATGGTATCGATGATTGCAAGAGAAGATTGAGAATCGTCACGCTGGGCGCATCTGAAGAGATCGTACGGAACCTGATGGTGGGTGTACCACAGAAAGTTCAAAAATTTCCAGAAAGAAAAAATAACATCTCTATTATCTGTTTCTAATGTACGTTTAACTCTATTATTGTGAAATAAACAATCGGTTTTGTTGAATAACCGGTTTCAAGGAAACTTTTGGCAAAATTTAAATTAACACTTCACTTGATCACTTTTTCTTTAAAAACTTGTACAGGAAAAGTGATCAAGTGAAGTGCTTATTTAAATGTTGCTTGTTTTCTTATTCATTGTTGGAGTCATCAATTAACCTTAAAATAATAGACAGCAAAAAACAATTTAAGAATTCACTATCACTTTTAATCTAACTTTTAAAAATAATGAAAAAAATTGACAATGGACAACACTCCAACAGTTATAATGAATTTGACGCGCCTTTCTCAAACAAACCATCTAGTGGAAAGCTTAATTGAATTGCGTATTTTGTTATTCGTTTTATCGGATCATATTGTTAGAAGGAGATTCTCTTATTCCCGTAGGTTTCGCGTAAGTGTCTCTGCTTACGGGTCTGCCCAACCCTTTTTGGCCCTTCATACAGCAGTATGTTGAATTTAAAACGGTAACAAAGCATGATCTTTCTGTTAAGTGGAACCGCATGCAGGGCAAAGCCCACGCTAGGATGGTGGCTTCTTACATACATACATACATACACACTCTTAAAAATAATGAAAAATATGTGTGACGCTTAACGCGTAAAAGCTCTGAGATTTTAGTATTAATATGGTTATGTTATGTTCATTTGGGTGTATTTCAAAAACCCTGTTCGTACAGTATGTACAAAATACTATCCACCCCTACCGCCAATTCTCAATTTTCCTGTTATCCAGTTGAAAAGTAAATTGTTTCTGTGAATGTTTTAATTTGATTAAATCAATTTCAAATGCTTGTCATTTTGTCACGACATTCACATGATATTTTTCCTCTTTTGAAGAACTATGGTATGATCAATAAAACGACGGAGAAAAACACACAAAAAAGTTTATCCACTTTATAACTAAATAAAAACACAACCTTGTTCAATATTTTCTGTAACCACCCTTGGCTTCAATGACAGCTTGGCAATTTCGCGGCATGTATTCAACAAGCTTAGCAGTCGTTTTTGGTGTGAATTTGTCCCAAATCAGTTGCAATTACTTGTCGTAATTGCTAGAATTGGATGTTGTTCTTGGACCAAAATTTTCAAAATAGACCACAGATGGTCTACTAAGCTGGCCACTCCAAAACGTCGATTTTTCGTTCATTGAACCATTGCACAGTAGGCAAAAATGGAACCAAAATCCCATTAATTTAGACGGCGCAGGGTTGGAGTCCTGAAAAATAGCTTTTCTTATGGGAAAAAATGCGGGAAATTGAATGGTGCTGGTTTCATTTAGGGTTGACCACAGTAAGTGTCCCATTTTGCCCATTTCTCCCCTCATTTTGGATGCAAATTAGGTTTATTACCCAAAAACAGAACTTGGTGCTATTATATTGCATCCAAATGCACTGTAAATTTTCAGCAAAATCTGAAAAACTGAATGGAACAGATTTCACTTTGATCGGATGCCAGGAAGTGGTCCATATTGCCAATTTAACCCGATTCTCCCCTCATACTTGAATAAACTTATAAACCATGCGGTTCTGAAGATCGGCGCTAGTAATATTACTCTCACTTGCACTGTTCTTATGTAAAAATGTCCGGAAAATCGAATGATAATGTAACTAGAAATTAGAAGAACAATTAGTATCTTCCATTTAATTCCAACTACCTTTGCTTATCTTCGACAGATACGCGTATTTCGTCTACAATGTGCAGACTTCTTCAGTGTCTCGTACTAATAACTCGACTAAGTACGAGACACTGAAGAAGTCTGCACATTGTAGACGAAATACGCGTATCTGTCGAAGATAAGCAAAGGTAGTTGGAATTAACTGGAAGATACTAATTCTTCTTCTAATTTCTAGTTACAGGTATTTCACTGAACAGCTCAAACCCTCTAGAAATGATAATGGTTTCGTTTAGGGTTGATCTCAGTAAAGGGTCCATTTTACCCGATTTTCCCCCAAACATTGAAAAATAACTCACTGAAGTTTTTCTTAGCAGTTTAAGTATAGTTTGATTGTTAGAAAAATTGTTTGTTGGGTAGAGCGAATTCAGCTGGGAACGCCTTAAATCAGAAAATCGGCAAAAAGCGTACATAGTCAATATTCAATAACTAATCTATCGAATGGGACGAACTTGCATCCGAGCGATTCCACGAACAAGTGGGAAATTTTTCCAGTTTTTATTTTTTGTATTTTTTGATTTGCATGAAACCTTGCATACAAGTTTTTGGGGAAGAAAAACGCCGTTTTGCATACTTGGTTCGCCATTTTGAATCTAGCCTTACTTATGAGAAGGGCCTATGAAAAATGCACATGATATCTTCAAAAAATTGTATCTCGGAAACGGTTTGTCCGATTGGTTTGGTGTCTTCAGCGAAGTTTTAGACAATTGTTGGTGCTATATGGAGAAAATATGCACGGTAAAAAAAAGTTTGGCTCTTGTGTTTTGAACTAAAATATAGATTTTCCCTTAAAAGTTACATGTCAATAATTTTTTAATTATTCTTATGTTATAGCTGACTGAAAATGCTATCTAGTGCACAGTAGGTTGTTCTGGAGAAAAATAGGTTACAATGAAAAAAAAAATTAAAAAAAAAATTACAATTTTCAAAAAAGCTATTAAGAAAAGTCAAAAAAGTTTGTTTCAAATTCCTTTGAAACTGTAAAAACACGGAATACATCCAAAAAGGGCCAAAACTTATTAAGTTATCAAAAAAATCAATATTAAATCAGTAATATCTTCTAAACGGTGCATCTTAGAAAAATGTTACTTAAGTACTTTTTGCTTGCAAATTTGATGTACTTTCATAAAATTAGAGTGACAAACTTTTTTGACTTTTCTGCAATTGTCTAAAACTTCGCCGAAGACACCAAACCAATCGGACAAACCGTTTCCGAGATACAATTTTCTGAAGATATCATGTGCATTTTTCATAGGCCCTTCTCATAAGTAAAGCTAGATTCAAAATGGCGAACCAAGTATGCAAAACGGCGTTTTTCTTCCTCAAAAACCTGTATGCAAGGTTTCATGCAAATCAAAATATATGAAAATTACTCGTTGCTGAAATGATATGGAACCGCTCAGTAGGTCTAGTATTTATAGTAGGTATGAGGTAGGATGTGTGGAAATGTACTTGCATGTGTTTATGATTTTGTTTTGACGTTACTGGAAGTTTTCGCGTCAATTTGTCCAGATAAACTTCCTTTACCAATATTCATATACCATTTGCTAATGAATGCAAGCTCTCCAACACCAAACGCTGCAATCGAGCAACAAATCATGACCCTAGGTTCCATTCAACAAGTAATGACCCTATGTACCCTTGTATATGCAGCAATGAAAAATCTGACTGAGTTATTTAACAATTCATGATGTTGAAAGAATTTACCTCCACCGGTTTTGACTGCCGGCTTTAAACACTTTTTCATGCTTTCATTTTCTTGTGATATCATCAGACTCAAAAAGCATTATTTTAGTCTCATTTGACCATATGATCTTCTTCCAGCCATCAATTTTCCATGAAAGGTGCTTTTGTGCCCCCTCAACCGTGTTTTAAAGTTTTTCGTGGATAACCGTGGCTTCTTAAGCGCCAATCTGCTCGTACGCCCATGTTCATGAAACCGATTTCACACTGTTTGAGATGTTACATTTAATTCTCATTTTCGATTAGTTTTGCAACTTTTAAAGCTGGTAAGCCTTGTATTTGCTTAACTTTGTTTACGATAGCCCTATCAATCCGAGGATTTGTCTTCGATGGACGTCTTGATCGTGCCGCTGGTAAGATGGATCGGCATTTTTTGAACCTTTGAACTATTTTAGAATCCGTATCTTTACAAACCAGTACAATATCAGTAACTGTACTATAGCTTTTACAGGAATTATGATGCTCTATTATCAATTTTCGGACACTTAACGAAATTTGTGGGTTTTTACACAGAGTGTAGGCATTTTTCAAGGTGAAATAACTTAAACTTTGATATACACGTGAACCTAACGACTAAATGTGCGCTGTTTGTATTATTTACATTCGATAAAGTGACAGAAACCGCGTAATACACTCTAACATATTATTAACTATATTCAGGTGGATAAACTCATTTTGCGTATTTTTCTCTATTGTTTCATAGACTTCTCTGCCGCCGTTAGTGTTAGTAAGCAGTTTCACTAATACAATCGTTTTGCTGGTTGAAAATAAAAAACAAACCGTTGTCAACCTGTATATTCTGACAGTTGATCTCGTGGTTGAAAACAATAAACAAATCGATCCTATACGTGTAAAGCTGCATGCTCGTGTTTGTGAGATCGCTCGGCGAGAACCTAATTGATCGCACCATAGTTTTCCAAAGGAAGAAAAATGTTATATAAATTCGATGGCAAAATGATAAGCACATAAGACTGAATAATTCATGCATAAAAATTCATGTAAACATCTCACTTTTCAACCGCAAAACAGGAAAATTGCGATTTGTCGGTAGGAGTGGATACTTTCTTTTTACATACTGTAAATTTGAAGAGTACACATATGAGTATGATACGAGTATGTACATGTTTTGAGTATGATACGAGATATCATACTCAAAACAAAAAAAATCTACCTAGTTTTAAATCAACTTCTAGAGTATAAGTCTCAATCTCAAGTGTAAGCGCATGTACATCGTAACATAAATGGCATTTACATGATCGTTAACGTTGACAAAACTTACTGCACATCACTAAAAGTAAAAGTTTGAATAAATTCGATCACTACCAGCTTTTCCAAAGGTTACTGTTTTTAATCAATCTTAGCAGTATCTACATGTTCATATTCGCTCGTTGGACAAGTAATTGATGACCTCATTAAGTGCATTTCAATAAAACATACTTCATGTATGAATATCTTATGTGAAAATTTCAGTAGCAGCCCTTTAAACATATATGATACGCTTATAAAATACAAATGATTTGCAAATCGAACTTTTTCAGTTAAATTTAGTTACGCAGCGAAACACACGAAATTCATTAATTTTTATTGGCTTTAAAATACGAAAATGATTACAATTATGAATAATTCTTGAAGTGTTTGCAATTTTATTATTTTAATTTTTAAAAGGGATGAGAACTTATTTTTAAGGGAAAACTAAGCGAGTCTCTACATACAATATTTGGCAAATAAACTTCAACAGCCATGAAACGAACTTCTCACCTGTTCGATTGAACTAGATTATGCACCTTGAATTTTTCTGTTGCCTTGAATTGAATATTTTGATTTGTCAAAGAAGCATTTGAAATAATATCAAAGATAAGAGCATTTAAATAATGTTATGTTGTGTTTTGTTGCTTACTTTCACACTATGACATCTAAACAACAGGCGAAAACGTACGTCTAACGTCTAAATTCAAGTAACCATAAATTTACCCGATTTTTCCAAAGAATGCATGACAGGACAATGTACGGTGACCGCAGCTGACAAACCAATATGTGTAAAATTAAAATTGCTTGGGAGGCAGATTGGTCTACGGGTTGCGCTCAAATGCTGACGCCTTATGTTGTTGCCATACTGAACGACTGGGGGTTTCACAAATATTTATTTTCTTCATAAGTTGCATACGCCAGAAGTCTAGTGAAGCATAAACAAAACGAATGCATTTCACTTTTTGACCATCAGTGTTCTTAGAGGTAAGTTGTGTTTTATTATTCTACATAACAACAATGGTGGGTGATTTCTTTAAATTTGCTATCGGAACTATACCACTGAATTATGTGCTACTGCTTAAGATTGCTCAAGATGTGATAGAATTGTTATTGGACCAGAGCAAAAAATTGAAAACTAGTGATTAGCATGCTGAGATTATGAGGTTTATCATAGTGAAGATGTGTGTGAAAAATTATGCATCCTGTCCACATTTGTTCCATCGCTCTTATGAATTTACCGCTCTGCTACACATTAAGTTGTTAACGTAAACATGGGAAAACTGGTGTAGTGCATGTGACTGTCACATAAGTTCAACCTTCGCACAGGTCGAAGGTATTTTATTTCTGGTCACGTCTCCCGTCGGAAGGGAAGAAGACATTTGCTGTGCTGGGTCATGTATTGACTAGAGTGCAATGTATATCCAGACAGCGCCACCCACAAAGAATGCAAATTTCGTGCACCAAATGGTTAAGAGAATATTTCACTAATATCTGTGAACGTACATTTAAAACATTGAGAGGCTCTGTGAGCAAATGAAATTCCACTTGTTCATGTTGAAAATTGAGCTGAGAAAGCTGCATCAAAATGTAGTAATTAAAAGTTAACAAGTGACAGGTTGATTGTGAAGTATTCGTAGTTTTGCTGTAACTGTTTGGAGCCTGCACATAGTTCTCTAGTCGAGATAACAAAAGTGGCACGAATGTATTTTCACAGATTTGATCGAATTTTTGGTCACTTATGGTAATATTGTTAGCTTCTGTAATTATACTAGCAGTTTTACTGGGCCCGTATGTTTTGATAGAAACTTTGAAAATCTCATGTAGTTCACAGCAAAATGCGGACAGACAAAAAATATTTTAAAAAAACAACAACTTGTTTTTGATCCATATTATTTATTTCATTTGATATATAAACACAACTGCATATAGATTTATATGGATTAATTTCCATAAGCTGTTGCACGCATTTTCTTATTCACTCCTTCCATCAGTCTTTACACGGTGTCCTTGTCAATTTCCTTCGAAGCAGTAAGCCACTTAGAACGAAGCTATTTCAACTTCCTTGACCATTGCTCAGTATGTTACAATCGGTCGGACCTGGGGACAATTTGGTGGATTACAATCCAAATAAACGAATAGACTGATTATGATATAACTGAATTTTAGATTTGGTGCTAAAGAAATCTTGAACAAGTCTCATTTTAAGAGCACATTGTTCTGGGACAACAAATAAATAACTATATTAAAAAAAGACAACACCACTAATAAAGACATACTTGTTTCACTTCGTTAACTTGAGTGTCAGTATCAAGCATTTTTGGTGTAACCAAAACATCGTGAATTGCAACTCGATTCGATAATCCGTTCTCATCCGACAGCTCCAGAATGGATACCACTCAAGTGCTTTCGTGGGCAGCCGTTGGATTGGCAGTGGTTGCGTATTTTGCTCATAAATGGAAATACAGGAGCTTACGGGCCATCCCGAGTGCCGAGCCTGATTATCCGTTGCTGGGAAATATACCGCTGCTGTGGAAGAAAGAGGATGCCTACAAACGTATCTTCAAGACCAAGTATCGCATGTCGAAAATATGGTTGGGCCCCGTGCCAATCATTAGCGTACAACATCCGGAACTGGTACAGAAAGTATTGAACGAATGTCTCGATAAGCCGTTCCCGTACGATTTCCTGGAGGTGGAATTCGGTTTGATAACGCAACGGTGTAAGTGAATTGAATGTGACGTTTTAAATCAACGTGAATATTTTGCGTAATTTTCTCTTCTTTTTCCATTATTAGATAGCAATGTATGGCGAGAACATCGGAAGACTTTGAATCCTCTATTTAACACGAAAACTTTGAACAGTTTCATCCCAGTATTTGAAGGAGCGACCAACGGTGTAATGAAGCGGATGGAGAAGGTATCGGATGGGAGAGATGTAGATTTGTTAGAATACACAAGCTACTGCACTGCCAAGATGGTGCACGGTACGATGGTGAGCTTTGAAGATGTGCCGGAGGAAGTCTATAGCACTCTCATTACGAACTTGGAGATGTAAGTTGAATGTTAATAATTGAATGCTTCGATACTAATCGATGCTAATTGATCAAAACTTTTGAGATACTTTTCCTCGGATAACTATTGAATTCATGTGAGGTCCCTATAGCATAGAGCCTAATCATAAAAGATTGCAACTGGTCAATAATTCGACAGAATAAAGAACATATATTATCTGGGTGGAAGAAATAAGTTAAGGGTGATGTACGAGTCCGATTTTTTTACCTGCTTACTACATTTCCCTTACATAATTATTTGAAAATATTTCTGATTTTCCATTTCGACAGTGATTTTTTGCTTTTGATGCTCATACTTTGCCTCGTTTTCTATTCAGACGGGATCTTAACAACAAATGAAATTTGCCTGATACAACGGAATTTATATCCTTTTCGTCTGTATATTATGATGTATTTTGAGGCAACAAATAGTTGAAATTTTGATAACATTTCAATACCAATTCTTATTTGCAAACTAAGCCCATTGTTTGATCATAACGCTTTACAATGCTTAGTGAAATCAAATTCGCCTATAAATGTAATTGAAAATGGGATAAAATGGGATTGGGTAAGTGAAGATTTTTTGTTTTTCAAAAACAAAGGATACAAACACTCGCAAAACGGGACCCGAGTCAAGTCGCAATACTTATCTCTCTAGCCATTAAGAAAAACTACCTTTTGGTCGACCGATTTCGTACACAATGATGTCCATCCATGGGATGATCCATGATAAAATATATCGTATGCTGTTGCATAAGCATCCGAAGCGAAAAGATAGTTCTCGAATTCTAAGCTATGTCAAATTAAAAAGGCATGACGTGATGAAAGGATCTTTTTCATTCATGAGCAATCCAGATCCCTAGTATTGCATGAATGCAACTCAATTAAGTTACAATTTAGAAGCTGCAACTAATTACGTCACTTTTGTGTTGCTTGGGATGAATTGATGGTTAACATTGATTCCCGTGCGCCAAAGTGTGAATGTGTCCTGATTGTTTAGAGGAGTTTTGCAAAGATTCAGATCAGTTGGCGTAATTTTTTTCAAAATATTTGGAGAAATGACTGAGATATGAACGCTTAAAACCTTACCATTTTTCTCCACGTTCATAGTTTAATTTATTTTTATATTGTACCCCAGTTAAGAAAACAAAAACGTAGCCCTACGTCAACACTTCTTTCGCGTAATGTCACGATGCCAGATTCAGTCAAAATAAAATGTCACTTTTGTGTTACCGGAGGGCAGCAAGCACTTCTGGAGGCATTCTTCTTTACATATTTGGCCGTTGATGGTGCCGGTCGTTATGTACGGCTTGCTGAATTTGCCGCACCCATAGATCGCCTGCCAAACCAAGTACTTCTTGACCAATTCGTAAAACCTTCTTCTTTCGGAACTTCTCCGGAACATCCAGGTGAGACTTGCCGACGAAAAACTCCTGGCTGGGGATCTGCTTGGCATCTGATTTAATGTAAGCTACTACACAGCCAAGATGAAGCTTCATGGCGTGAGATTTGGCCACCGTATTGTGTTCATCTGTTCATTGAGGCGTCTTCCTTACCTTGAAGGCATGAAGTCCGTTGTGCTTCATTGTCTGCTGGACCTTATTGACCACGTTCCGAATCGAAAGGTTTGGATTGCGCTTGAAGGAATCCCCACCTTCCTGGCGTAAACTGTGGCGGTCGTCCGGGTTTCGCTGCCAGCTCGTTACTGAGTGGTGTGGGTCTTCTTGAACGATTTTACCACACGGACCAGGTCGAATTGTCGATCCTCAACTGTTCCGAGGTCCACCTGAGGGAGTAGTCTTGATTTTCCACGACCGCACCCATATTTTTTTTTGTTCAAGTACTTCTGGCTAAGAAACCGTTCGGAAAACCAAAAAACAGATGGTGACGAAATTTTTCACATGTAAACATTACACTCAAAAATAGTTTTACACAAAAATCAACATTACTTATGCAAGAAAAAGTTATACATTAAAGAAAGAGATGCATTTTTTCGAGTACAATCTTGATTATTTTGGTTTTATTTGAAATTCAATGGATTATAAATGCAATCATTGAGTTAATATATAGGAAAAATAGCGAAAATAGCTTATTCCGAAGTAAAAAAAAGTTATAAAATGTTTTATAAGGTGACAAGTTCATACTTATTGTGGCATATTTCGAATAGCAAATGGAATTGCAATACGGTTTTTAAGGTCAGAAACGAAAGATAGGAGGATAAAATGAGCAATTTCAGCGTGGACCAGCAGTCATTGGACGATCATTTATAGAACTCTTAGCACTCTCTGTGGTTAAAAACACTGCTTAAGATTATGGCAAACTGAATGGTCAATCTAGTTAGCACAGCTTATTGACGGGAAATTACTGTATTAGGCTTAATATTTGAGGATTTTGTGTATTTATTAGAGGATAAGAATAAGTGTTTGTGTGTTTGTTGAAGGATGAGTTGGTGACCAATCAGCCTGGTAGGCTTTTAGTCACTTTGGTAAAGTCTGAAGGGAGAAGCTATCATAAAGATTATCAAACTAAATTTGAAAAGGAAAATATTGAGGCTTGGCACACATTTTCTGTTTGCAGGTTTGATTGTTTTTTTTTAGTCAGTTCGTTTATTTGTTAGGCTCAGGCGTGTGTAACACTTTGTGGAGCCGATATTCAATATTGTAATTAACTATGTTTAATTTGTCGATTTTATTAAAGTAGGGTGCCAATTACTCAGGGCTTGCTCGAGGTTGATGGGTCACATTATAGTTTGGAAGGGGTGAAGCAGGTAACTAATTTCAGGTATTAGTAGCTACTCATGGTTGTAACACCTACCATATCCTCGGTTCCTTTAGTCCTTTTCAGGAACTAAGCCGCAGATGGGTGACCACAGCTTGCTGGGCAGGTGCAAGTAGCACGATAACAAGAGGATAGTATAACTGGGACACAATGGCTGGGAATTTACTGGAGTGGAGGGAGAGAGGTGATGACATTACACTATTAGATCAGACAAACAAAGGAATTCGTAAATCGCTTCCATGTATAGAAGATCACGCGTTCCCAAAACATCTCTTACCTTGCGAATGGGTAGTCTACCTCAAGCCACTAGGGTATCCAAAAGTCGGATTCTGGAGGCATCATTATCCTGGCAATGCCAAACTGTGTTAGCGATGTCATCATAACCGGTCCACACCTACATAAATTACTATCGACGAGGTTAATTCTGTGAAGATGTGAGTAGTGGTTGGACATCAGTGTTGACATCACACGAATAAAAACGCGTCTTACATCCAGACCTTTGAACCACAATCTCGACGAAACATTTGGAATAATTGAATGTAATCCAGAGAATTATTCGTCCAATCGTTTTGCCAACTTTGAAGAGAACTCTGACGTACATATGGGAAAAATTCAGCATGTGAATTTTTTCTTTCAAAAACCTCGCCTTCTTGTTCGCCCACCTTTGTTAATGAGTGTGCCTTCTGATTGCCTGGAATTGAAAGATGTGGCGGGACCCATACAAGGGTAAAGGATCTTTCGACCAACGCAATCATCTGCTCCCTTATTTTTGAAAGAAAGTAAGATGAGTGCCTCGCTCTTTAAAGACTGGACATCTACTTGAGGGCCTCAATATAACTGAGACAATCCGAGAAGATAAAAAAATGGTCTTGGGCTTGTCGGAGATCATCCCCAATGCAAAATCGATTGCTGCCAGCTCTGGGTTTGATTGTTATTGTTTCATTGTGATAACATTCCAAACGGAATGTATTACTTTGAAAAGCCAACATGTCTGAAGTTGATTTGCTATCAGTCCATTCGGTCTTACTTACCTTAACAACCAGACCAAGGCCAGTGTGGCTTGTGCTGTACACAGAAGTTGTCTACATTGTATTCGGTCCATGGCTGTACCTCGCCAGCCTTGCTGTCTGCGGAGGGTCCGCAAAGTCGCCTTTTACTTGATCGATCCACCTTGTTCGTTGCGCGCCTCTTCTTCTTGTGCCCGTCGGTTCGATTTCGAGTATCATTTTAACTGCCCAGACAACCACAAGTCGTATAACAGTGTTGAAATAGTATCATATATTCCTATATTTTAAGTCAACATCGCAATTACTCATGCCTTTTATCGCGTTATGTTTAAGTTAAATCGTAAAGAATGCAAATTTTCGACCTAAATACGATGTGTCATTTATTCATCCTACTGCGTTACAAACCTAATCGGATAAACATCGCTAAGCTTTTTAAATCGAATTTGTTATTACAAATTTAATCGCATACGATACCAAATCAACTCGTTTAAGAAACCAATTGAATTTCCACGTATATGACCTCCACTTTTGCATGTATAAGCCATATTTTTTGCATTCTATACGATTTGTGTACTTACATATACGTTTGTATATCATAACGACAACTTTCAATATACGTGCATTTTGGTTGTCTGGGAGGGCTGTCGTCCGACATTCTTACAATATTCCCAGCGCATCGAGCGATTTTAGCGCTGTGAACGATGGGAGGTTATCTCAGCAACTGATGCAATTCGTGGTTCATTCGCGTCCTCCACGTTCCGTCTTCCATCTGCACTCCACCGTTGATCGTACGCAACACCTTCCGTTCAAAGACTCCAAGGGCGCGTTGGTCCTCCACTAGCAATGTCCATATTTCGTGGCCGTAGAGAACTACCGGTCAAATTAATGTTTTGTAGATGGTCAACTTTGTAGTTCGGCGAACATTGTTCGATCTTAGCGTCCTTCGGAGTCCAAAGTAGGCACGATTGCCAGCCATAATGCGTCTTATTTTCTCTGCTGCTGTCGTTATCGATGGACATCAATGAGCTCAGATATACGAATTCGTCTATTACCTCGATTTCACCACCGTCGATCTTAACTCGTGGTAGGAGGCTAACATTGTCTTCTCGTGAGCCGCTTCCCTTCCTGTATTTTGTTTTGATCGCATTAATCACAAGCGGAATCCAGCCAGCTTCAGCCTTAGGTCTGATGTACGTTTCCACCATCGTCTCAAAGTTAAGTGCACGATCGTCGCCGTCGAACGTCGTCGGCGTAGCCAAATAGTTTGACAGACTTCCTGATGATCGTGCCACTCGTGTCTATCCCAGCTCTTCGAATCAAATCCTCCAAAGCAATGATAAACAACAAACACGACAATCCATCACCATGCAGCAACTCTCTCCACACATCACTCGATCCATCGTTACTTGCACCTACCGCACCAACGATTGTATCAAAAGCTGATTTGAAATCGATGAAAAGTTGTTGTTTGGGCACGTTATATTCGCGACATTTCTTCAGCATTTGCTGAATCTCTAAAATCTGGTCCGTAGAGCGTGGGCCTCCATGTATCCCGCTGGGTATTGTTCCACGAACTCCTTTGCAAAAGGTGACAGGCGGCGGCATAAAATTTGGGAGAGCCACTTGTTGGCGGCGCTTAGTTGCGCGATTGAACGATAATTGTAGCAATCTAGCTTGTCGCCCTTTTTAAAGATGGGACACACTATTCCTTCCATCTTATCCTCCGGTAAACATTCCTCCTCCCAAATCTTGATAATTACCCAGTGTAGCGCCCTGGCCAGTGCTTCACCATCGTATTTTAATAGCTCGCTTAGAAGTTGGTCAACGCTAGCAGCTTTGTTGTTTTTCAACCGATCAATTTCCTCCTCGACTTCCTAAAGGGTTGGAATCAGGATCCTATCATCTTCTGCGCATGTTCCTCGATCTTTCCTCTGGCGTTGTTTCCTTCGAAGAATAGAGTTTTGTCTGTTCCGTGCCTGTCTATACCGTTCCATATTCACTCACGAACGATGTTGCAGCCTTCTCGTCCATACTGCATTCTTCTCCTCTACTAACTGCTTGTATTCACAATCAAACCAGTCATTTTTTCGATTCGGTACAGAAGTACCAAGTGTCACAACCAATGGCGGTTCGAATATCTCTCCATCTATCCTTAAGAGTAGCTACACCAAGCTGCTTTCTGTTGGTAGGGCTGCTTCTAGCTGTTGCGCGTATTCCTGTGCAACTCCGGTTTCCCGTAGAAGCTTAATATTAGGTCGTGGCGTCCGAACTCGACGTGTGTTGTGGCGTCCGAACTCGACGCACGTAGTCCTTATTTCGTCACCTAGGTCTTTGTCGGTTGTTCCGGTCTGTATTTTTATTTTATTTTTTATATTTATTTTCCATCGGCCTATTTCCTCACATGGTGACAATCACCGACGCCAGGGAGACGACTCCACCACCTTGACCTTAGCTAACGACTCATGACTATGAGCCGGGACCAATGGCCATACTTCCCTTCCGAAGGGAGACGTGACCAGATTAATACGCCTCAGAAAAACAACTGACGTCGACTGGGGTGCTAGTAGCAGTCACGCTTACCACTACACCACCGACGCCGGCGTTCCGGTCCGTTATAACTTCTGAATCATTTGTATCATTATTTTTTTTAAAAGCGGCTTGTTTGGCCTTTCTCGCCCCTCTGAAACACCGGAAAAACTTTGTTCAGAGTCACAGATGGCACGAGAATGATCAGCCACCCCTAACATGGAGAACAACTGCTGTTTTAAGCCTCCCCTTAAATGGAGAACAGACGCTGAGGAAGACTGCATTCTTTGAAGAGGGCAGCCCCCTTCTTTGCAGTATATGACCAAGGTCCCACCGGGGTTGGTTACCCGATATTTCCAAAGGTTTCTCATACCCGAGTCGGCATCACGGGAAGGAATTGATAGAAGTTACTGAACAAGAGGCTAAGGATCACAGTAGGATCTATTTTATACCTGGAGGTACGCGAAGTACCAATGGTACGCATTGGCCATTTTACCAACCAGTCCATTCGGTCTAAGATGCTCTTTTTGGAGGTTGGCATGAATCACCCAACAAAAAATATATTTTAGAACCATATAAGTAAGGCATGCGCGGAATTGCGTGTTCGAAAATGTTTACACGGCAGTGTCTCATTGTACTGGAAGGCTTTATTGAGCACTACACGACAGTGAAATATTGCTCCAGAGTTTCGTGCTTCTTTGATGTCAACACAGTTGTTAACCAATACGATCTCAATCCGACATCAGGCAGACTCTTCAATATACAGCAACATAAAAGATAATCTGAGTTTGGTTTTGAAAGATCATTAAGTTGTATTGTGCTGTTCCAACCAGATTGAACTGCACAGTTTGAAAGTGTGACGGAACAAGAGTGTGATCAAAAGTGTGACGCTTGGATCTGCCAGAATTTTGACATCCAGAACTGTCAAAATCAAATAGCGGCTGATTCGTCTCTGTTGCTGAATTTCTCATTGATTGTGATTGTGACTAAGTTGAGTTTTTAGTACGAGACACTGAAGAAGTTTGCACATTGTAGACGAAATACGCGTATCCTTCAAGATAATCAAAGGTAGTTGGAATTAAATGGAAAATACTAATTTTTCTGCTCCGTCAGTTTTCTGAAATTTCACCAACTGCTTGTCTACCAAATCCCAAAGTTGTTTGAATGTTATAGCCGTAGAATAAAAATGGACATGAACTCGAATGTCTTTTCCACGCCAACTAATGAGAAGCTTACTTCTTATCTGGCTGATATTGACACGTCTTCAATTTTGGTGGTTTTGCATATAAATGGATTTTCCCATATCGTCGTAAGTTAGGTCGCTTTCACCCCATGTTGGTACTTGGTATCCTTCCTTCATGACAAAGATCACTTCACGGCAAATCATCGGTTTGACAATAATCCATACATCCTGTAATATTTCCTCGACTGAATCACCTGAAATAGTTTTCGATGCCATGAGGCTGCCAGACGATCGATTCCTCACAGGAAATACCGGTGTCACCTTCTCCATCCTCCATCATGCTAAAAGATGATAGAATCATGAATATTAGAAGAAATATCAATCCTAAGTTTACACAAATTCCACACAAACGATCCAATCAACAAGACTGCAGTTGCTGCTTGCGGGTGATGAGCTTTTGCTTGTTTGAGTTTTGGGCGATTGTTGTTGATTTGCTTCTTCTTCTTATTGGCATCAGAAATATGAAGAAGGTTGCCAGCAACACGGGAAATTCAACAAATATGATCGAAAACATTTATTTATTGAAGATTTGATCAAAACTAATTCGGCAACCAAGATTGCCCAGAAAAATAATGTGACGCCTGAAGTGCTCTGAAAACTCATTTTTGAAAGCAATCTGCAATAACACCAAACTACTTTGGGTTGGTTCATTAGAACTCAGTAAGGGTGGAGAGGAGGGGGGTTCAGAAAAACGTGACAATCCTTACAAATAATTTTGACAGTCCATACAAAAACGTGACAAAAGGTGAAAGGTTGAAAATTCTGAATTATTGCGTTATAAAATAAATGGATCGCCTTATACTACTTCAACTTGTTGTACAAGATGTGATTTTTTGCTCATTTTTGGTAGCAGAAAAGTTACGATTCAAGTACACTTAGGTCTTTCTTAAATAATTTTCTTTTACGCGGTTTGCTTTTGGTGATAACTCCAGAACGGAACAACTTATCGACCTAATTCGAATCACATTTTGCGTTTTGGGCAATAGTAATCATATGGCAATTTAAAAAAAAAAAATCACAATTATTGGAAGTAGTACTCAAAATTTTGAAAACTGTGTTTTGGCCATTGCATGAAAAGGATAAACATGCAAAGAAAATCGGAGCAATGTGAATTGATAAACTGCATTTAGTATTTTCTTTTTACGCGGCTTCATAGTAAAAGTGGAACGTATCCCCCGTGTAAAAAAGAACTTATTGTAATAGTAAACTTATTTACTGATTGATGAATGTGTTTAAGAAGTATCTATAACTGTTTAAATAAAATATGTGTTGCTTGGGAAT
The DNA here is from genome assembly GCA_034211315.2 of Aedes japonicus. Classification (NCBI taxonomy): domain Eukaryota; kingdom Metazoa; phylum Arthropoda; class Insecta; order Diptera; family Culicidae; genus Aedes; species Aedes japonicus. The sequence continues at coordinate 12,956 of JASCZW010005124.1, read as the reverse complement.
AACAAAAAGGGAATGTAAATAAACTATTATCATACCGAAAATTAGGCTAAAATTGCAACGTTAAAAACATAGATAAATTCAAAGTTTTTGGTACGATGGACCACTAATTAGCGATTGTGCCAAAGAAGTTCCCTCAATTAACCACAGATTTGACACGCCACGTGTCACGGTTGCGTAATGGTGTAACATTGACGGAACTCGATCCGCTGCCGAAGTAGTGCCTTTCCCTAAATGTTGCAACAGATATTTCCACCATTCAATTTTGTGCAAGTATTTATTCATCCGAATGCACGATTTAATTGCATGCTCAATTCCAGAATCCTAGAAGCGGTTGGAAAACGAATTATGAATGGCGTGTACGCATTAAAAGCCTTCTATCAAATGAGCGCAATGTACCGAGTAGAATGGCGTTCCAGGAAAATCTGCTACGAAACGGTGAATGATGTAAGTTTTCCAAATGACAAGTATCGCTGACCTGGAAGAATTAAAATACGCTCGATATTTGTGTTTTTAGAACCTGAAAAAAATTCGAATGCATATCCTCAACAAGCAGAAGGTACCTAATTCAGACGACGAAAATGAGCAATCGAATTCGAAAGCATTTGTCGAACGATTGCTCACCATCCAGCATAAAGGGCGTAGCTTCACTGACGAGGAAATCATCAATCATGCTTACACGATGTTGGTTGCTGTGAGATACGATTTATCAGTGATTTATTCTCTACTTTCGACTTCAATGTATTGTGATTCTTTTCAGGGTTATGAAACATCTGCTTTGCAACTGACTAATATCTGCATGATGTTAGCAATGCATCCGGAGGTACAGGAAAAAATCGTCCATGAAATCAAGACAGTATTCCCAGTACCAGACTCTGCAATAACGCCGGAAGCACTCAAGGAACTTCCATATCTGGACATGGCAATAAACGAAACGATGCGACTCTATCCGGTAGTACCGCTAATTGCGCGGCAAAGCTCCAGTTCGCTCGAACTGGATGGAGTACATATCCCCAAGGGAACGAGCTTCATCGTCAATATTGTAGCAGTTCACAGGCGGAAGGAAATCTGGGGAGCGGATCCGCTTGAATTCAATCCAGAAAACTTTCTGCCCGAGAGAGTCGCGAACCGTCATCCGTACGCCTTTATTCCCCTCAGCGCCGGGCCAAGAAACTGTATCGGCTACCGGTACGCTAGAATCTCACTCAAGGTCTTTCTAATCCGTTTATTACAGCAGTATCGATTGAGCACCAAATTGACTCGAAAGGATTTGAAGTTCAAGTTTCAAGTCACACTGAAGCTTAAAATACCATACACGGTGCAAATAGAGCGACGAAATTGGGAAGAGCAACGAGTGGGAGATTGAATCGTGCCGTTATTTTGAAATAGTTAATAGTAAGCTGCGTAAGATTATGCAAAGTTGATGATTGAGAGTTGAAATTTCGCTATACAGTCGTTTGAATTGTAAAATACCAGTAAAAGAGATAGTGGAATACGTGTGTTAGCCGTCGGTTGGGTACTTTTATTCGCTTGCTGATCATGCCATTTTATTTAAGTTTCAAATAAAGCATTTTTACTCTCAAATTGGTCAACATATCAATCCATCGATGACAGATGATTCGCTCTGATATCAACTTTCAGTGATATAAAAGGATTTGATAGTTGTTTAAGTGCCTTGGTTTACATTGGACTGGATTTGTCGGACGATGTTCTGATAATGTGTCACTTTGCACATTTTAATTTAATATTGCTTTTTCAAACAGTCAGAAGCCAATACGTAAAGGGTGGAACGGTCAAAGATTGGTCAAACATGATTAAGTGCACACTGTTTGGTTTATTATATAAATGATCAATCTAAATTTCTTTTTGTAGCTCATCGTTTACGAAACACAGAAAAATTATTTGATTAGGCTTCCGATTTTCCAAATGCGAACTGTCAGGCTATACGTTTCACACCTTCCATCAAATTTTGCACCACTGTTATATCGACCTTATTTGACGCTGAACGCCAATTTTTCTTGAACTGTTTTCACTTTCAACTGTTTTTGAGTTGTCTTCATGTTTCTCTTCACGATTGCCCACTATTTTTCAATTGGGCGCAGTTCCGGCGAGTTTGGAGGATTTTTCTCTTTGGGTACGATTTGCACACTATTTGCAGTCCACCATTCCTGAGCCATTCTTCCGTATAGCAAAAAGCGAGGTCTTGCCAAAAAAGCACGGAACAATTCCTATTCCAAGAAAGGCAATAAGCGTTTTTGCAAGCAATTCTTTGCATATTCATCTTGATCGACAGTGACAGTTGTCACGAAACCTCCGCTTTGTAGCCCACTGGTGCAAACCTAGTATTTTTTCGGGAACTTGACATTTTTTGCTGCCTAAACTTATCTTGAACCTTTTCTTTTCCGGCAGTCGTATACAAATTTTGACCTTGGAGCTGCTTGAAGTCAGCCTTGACGTATGTTTCATCGTCCATTGCAACGCCATCAAACTTGGTCCACAAACTCGTGTACAACTCACGCACTCTTCCTTTGGCTGTTGTGTTTTGCTTATCTTCCCGATTTGATGTCACTGTAACCTTATGAGTTGACAGTCCGGCTCCTTTCATTGCCCTTTGCACTCTTTTGTGGGCGTTTCCAATTTGTTTCCGATATCTCTGATGGAAAGCTTGGGAGTGCGTTTGAAAATGCTGACACTATTCTTCTGGTCATTGCGGCTTCCTGGTTTCGGTTTCCTCCTGATCTCGGTTTCCTGGCAGTCGTCAGACGTTCTCCGGATACTTTTATAATATTCGTCATCATTAATTTGACAATTTTAAGTGATTTTACCAAGTCGGCGTGGGAATTATTTTGATTTTGATAATCTGCTTGTGCGCTCTGCCGCCATTAAGAAAATCAGCTAAAGCCCGGATATGCCAAGATGAAAGCGCACGTCTTAACTCTTCCAAGTTATGGACACGAAAGGGGCGTTGAAGAACTACAATGAAGGATGTACACTAAGATTTTTTTACACGGTTTGTTTTCGGCGATAACTCCAGAACGGAACAACTTATCGACCTTATTCTAATCACATTTTACGGTTTGGACAAAACATTTTAAAAACTGTATTTTGACCATTTCATGGAAAGATAACGCCAACAAACAAAATTAAGCAATATAAAATATTTAGGCATGAGAATTTATCAACTCTATTAAGTCTTTTTTTTTACACGGTTCCATACTAAAAGTGGAACGTAGCCCCGTTAAAAATACATTTGTGTATATAAAAGAAGCAAAATTACAATTCACCGAAAGAACATATATTTCGAAATCGTAAATCTGAACGTTACAGACCTGTGCGCTCTGTTTGGAATATGCCTCTGGTGAGTTTTCGCGCTTTGCTCGGATCTGTTGCACCTGATATTTACGATATGCCGCTGCATAGTGTCCGAGGACTCCACAATTATTACATCGCTTCTGGAGACCTGGGAACGGGTAGCTCTTATGAGGATAACGATTACACCTGGGGCATCGAGTGCGTAGTCCGCGGTCCAGTAATCCTTGTCACTGGTATGCTTGCTGGTGTTGCTCTCCCCAGTGTGCTTACTGATATTCGTGTTGTCGGATCTGCGCTAACCTCCTTTCTTTATAATCATGTGTTGAACGTTGCCGATGTGGTGCTGACATTTCTTCATAATTATGACTTGAACGTTTTCTGTCGTACCGTAGACTACGGTTTGGGCATAGACGATTGATGGTATATACTTCCGGATGGTCTGGAACTGTTCTTTCGGATTCGAATGCTTTGTCGCGTGTTGTGGCCATACAAACATAGTATCGTAGTCGTACGTTCTGACTGCCTTCGCCAGCTCCTTGTTGCGTAAACCCTTAGGGAATTGGGATCGCACAAATCGGTCCTGATCCGCTGGGCTATATTCACACAATCGAACTTTTTCCATCAGCCGGGCATGGTAGGATATTGAGGTTTCGTTTTTCTCCTGTCTCATATTCAAGAATGCTTCGTGCTCGGCCCCTGAATCGGTCCCTGACTGAAGATAGGATTTGACGTTGTCTACAAAAGTATGGTAGCAGCTCACATCCCTCAGGCTAGGTCTTAGTTTTGCCACCCTTATGATGCCCTGTAGCTCTTCTCCTACGGGTAGGAACAGAAGTTGGCATCTTCACATTAGATCATTTGCATTGTTGAGGGTGACCACTGTCTCGAAATTTTCGATATAGTGGTTCACTTCCCACATTTTGCTAGCGGAGATTCCGCTAGGAAATGATTTAATACTGTCCCAACGGATGTTGTATGATACTGTGGAGGGAATGGCAGTAACGGCGAGCGATGTACCCCATGTATTGTCAAGAGCGCACAGAGCTCTTCTTGCATCGTAGCTATTTTGACAACTGAATAAAAAATGGCAGAAACAAAATAAAGTCAACACTCCGTATGCATACACCTACAAAATAAGGGGACTTCAAGTTTTTTAAATGCAGGATTAAAAAACTTCGCCATATTTGAATCGACCATGCTTTGACCGTACCATCCTTTAGGCCTGTTTAAATATGATGCCATGTTTGTTTTCTGGACATATAAGTTTCAATATTAATGTAGGAACGCTAGAAAAGACAAAATAGATGTAAACGAAACGAGAGGTACTAAGGACTGACTAAAAGTTAATCTCGAAGCTTCCTCATGGTGCAGCCCATCAGCACCCTCATAGTGGAAACGGACACGGACTCAATCCATTTTTTCCATTGGGTCCGTATTTGCTCGATGTCCTTGACTGCTCCGCAGCTTGGTCGAACTCGCTGCTTTGAAATTGCCCAGTATTTTCCGATTGGTTGAAATTCCGTGCAATTCGGAGGATTCATAAGTTTGGGGAAAAAATTGATCTTGTTGGCAGCAATCCACGCCAGAACCACCTTGGAGGAGTGGCAGCCCTATTTGGCAGGGCAAAAAGATGACTTTGACACTATGCTTTCGGGTGAACGGCAATACATGCTTTTTCATGCATTCTTCGATGTAAACATGGGAAGTCGTCGTAGAGGATATGACGAATGGTTTCGTATTCAAGCCACAACTGCAAATCGATTGCCAAATCATGGCTTTCTTCACGAACTTGTCGGTAGACAGGAACTTGAATCTTCCCGGCACATCCCCACGATCAATCGCGATATAATACGTTTTAGCTGCTTAAAATCGAGTTTGATGTATGTTTTGTTATCGATCAAGGTGCAGCCCTCGTGTTTCGTCAAAACACGGTCATACAAGAGCTTTGCACGATTTTTGGCCAAGGAATTCCACTTCGTGTCAGGTACGGATGTTTACCAGCTTTACACGACTTGTATGCTTCCCTGGCAAGGATGTACTGTACCGTTTGAAAGTTGGCGTTGTACCTTCTGGCCACATCTTGGATCGAAAGACCGGAGTTGGCTTTAATGCAGCTCAATACCTTGCCGCACAGCTGACGATTCCAGGTTCGAGTTTTTTTCGCAGGTCCGGTGATTCTTTTCCACACTCAGGGTTTCTTAATACGTTTTAAACGATCGAAAAAATGTTGCCTTGAGCATCTTTAGCACTTTAACCAGCTTGGGTACGGACCGACCCGGATTTCCCGGATTTGGGCCCCATATTGTTTCTTCTTTCGAATTCCATTTGACGTTATTTCTGAACACGAACGACTACTTTGATCAAATTTGCACCAGCTGTTTTCTATAGAAGTGTTGACAAATTACTGTCAATGATTATCGATTCCCAACATTAGAAGTGTGCTAGTGGCTTTCATAAACGTCATTTCATCAGATTATGTCAACCATTTTTCTTACAGCTAAAGGTAAGATTTTTGGGTTAGAATTCGTGGATTACATATTACGGCTAACTGTTGAATTAAATTCTGTTTCATTTTCCTGACTTTCGCACCACTTTTGCACTACGCACAACGGATCTACTCGAAAAAAATGCACCACACAAAAATGATCTTCAGAAATTCAATTGAAATTGGATATTTTTGAAACTATCAGGGAATAAACAAACACATGATAGCTTTGTTATTGGAAAGTTGGTTAATTTAACCAAGCCCGCACCTTGAGCTTAACGTCACCCATCAAATCCTGTGCAACACTTGCGCCATCTTTCTGTCACATTTTCATCACCCTTATCGTTTTTGAAAGCCTTCGCTGTTTTCTGGATCTTGCCCTTCTTAAACGCCCTGATTGTTTCTATTGGACGAGGTTCTGGCGAGTTTGGCGGATTTGCCTCTTTCGACATAAAAGCAACATCGTTGGCTGCGTACCACTCCATCACCGGTTTCGCGAAACGGCACTATACAGGATCCGGCAGAAACAGAATGTCACCTATGTGGGAACGGAGGAAGCGCAGCAGGTGCTTCTGGAGGCATTCTGTGACAGTTGATGGTGCCGGTCGTTATGTATGGCTTGCTGAATTTGGCGCACACGCAGATTGCCTGCCACACTCAGTGCTTCTTGGCAAATTTGTCGACCTTCTTCTTCCGGAACTTCTCCTGAACATCCAGGCGATACTTACCGACGTAAAACGCCAAGCAGTTCTGCGGCTTTAATTTACGTCTCGTCATGAATTAAAATGCATTTTGACTACACTAACCACTCGCGGTAAAGCTTCCTGGCGTGGGATTTGGCCAGCGTATTCTGTTTATCGGTTTGGTTAGATGCCTTACTTATCTTGAAGGCATGAAATCCGGCCCGCTTCATTGTCTGCTGAACGAATCTGATGGAAGAATTGATCTTCTTGGAGCCCAGGAAGCAACTGTGTCAATAAGTAGCTTCTGATATAACGCTTGATTCACTTTCACCTCGACCGGTGATGAAAATCAACGGGGTTTTGCCGGAATGAGTAAGTCCAGCCCAAACCATGACAAAAGTGGGATGATGATTCCTTGATATACTTCCACGATTTTTGGAAGCAGCAGGAAGCAACTGCCGATCATTTTGGTGGTTGTGATGTTTCTGTCTGTTTTACGCCATGGGTGTACTCAGGAGTTTTACAAGTAACCACTATATCACCGCATCGAAAATAATTGGATAACTTCCTGAGTCTTTCTGGAAGTTTTCTGATTCGGATAGGATGCTTCGATATTTCTCCCTTATTCGCATCCGCATCCAAAACTTCTTCATCTCGTTTCTTGGTAAACATTTTAAATTTAATGTAGTATTTCATAGACACCATTTCATGGTGTCCGAACGTACAGGTGGTATCGACTCCGCAACGTCACTGGTTTTTGAAGGCCACTTCCTCAAATGAGTTACGGAGTGACGATACATCACTCCTTCTTCATTGACGACGATGGTGTCATTTCCTGTTTTTATTTATGACGGTAAATTTCACCAAGCGAAACATCGGTTTCAGTTTGGCAGTCTCAAAGTTCCTTAGCATCACGGAATCGCTAACATTTATTTTCGATTGTTTGGCGTGTCTTCTCCCATAATCATAATCATCTTCCCATGAAAATTTTTAACTGCATACTTCTTTGGCATATTGTCATCTAGATTGAAATTCGCATGCGTTCTTAAACTTGGTAATATTTTCGGATAAATGATTCTTTGGTTTATCTTTTTGGACCGATGAGGCATCAACGTAGAGTTCCGTACCATTCTTAGGTTCAAACAAAAACCTAGTCTAGGCACGTTTGAAGGCAGCTCAATTCTCAGATCGTTGAATGCGTCCTGCTTACTTTAACCAAACACCGTGACATCACCACAAACAAATTGCTGCAGAGCAGGATAAAATAAATATCAATTTGATGTTTTTCCCTGAAACCCAAGCTTACGGCTATTAGTTCAGAAAAATCTTTCGAATATTTGGGTGTTTCCAGAATGAAAAGTAGCACTATAGAAGTAAACTGAGTCATCAGCACCCATTCGCACCAACGATTCAACTCTGCGTCTTTGTGCTTCCGGTTCTCCACAGTTTCTGAAACTATACCTTCTCGGAATCAGGAAAATGGCAAGCATTTCTTCCCTTTACGTTGGCCGAGTCGAAATGGCGATAAGCATAATTGACTGCTCGCATATATGTGTTGAGAAGCATAATTCGTCGGTTGCGGCTATCCACTGCATTTCGAGCACTTTCTCAGTGTGTTTCTTGCCCACTGGGTTGATGTTCTTGTTTCTATCGGTCCTTGGCTTTCCTAGGAAATCCTGGAAATTCCAATTCCTCATAACGAAACCACCATTGTGATGAACTCAGTGTACTTCCGTACCAATCTGTATAGCCGAAGCTGTCAAGATAGTCGTCGATGCCCTGCTAGAGAGTCCGTTTAGCTGCACGAGAATACTGCTGCGTATGCTCCTTGGTGCTGGAACAAAGTGGAAGAGAAATCCTAACGGCTGCTTGTCGCTTGCTAACATGAAGTTTTGGTGGAACATATCTTGAACATCTCATTTACCGCAATTCATAAATGCCAGAAGAGGAACATAACGGATGACTGAGCGGTAAATTGGTCCAGTCCATTCAGTAGATGACTGCTGAACAAAGTTTCACCCACCTTTGCAGCATCATCCCAGATAATGCGCACCCTCTCTGGCTTCTTCTGATTCGTGATTGATTCGTCCCTACGTGTGCGTAGCTCTTGGTAACGTAATCTCGAATATGCTAATAAGTTTTCTGCTTCAAAATACGACGCTCCAGACATTTAATTAGGCTCAGTGCCATAGGTAAGCTTTCTGTAAACTTCACATAATCCTGCTTCCAGAACAGTTCGGATTCGTACCAATTCCCGAGTTACCCAATAGTTTACCCCAACAGTTCCAAGTCTTCGTTTTGCGTGCACTTGTACACGTGAAAACTGTATGCTCGCTTATCCTCCTGCCACTGCGATCCGTAAAGGCAAAAATCGAGTCTGATTTTGGCTGCAACGGGGCCGGACCCATTTCCTTGTCTAATTTTCAGCTACAGGGCCAAATGCAGCTGCAAATAATCGAAGCGCTTTGCTGCACCCCTCAGTTGAAAGCTTTGATTTAAACTCTCAAGCATCCGTGCTGGAGTTAGTGTGTACTTCCGATAATTTTTTATTCCTCAGAGATACCAAATTTAGAAAATTTATAAAGTGTACATGTATATTTAAGAAAATTTCAAAAATAGTCTCTATATTCAAGAAAATTGGTCAAAGTCGAACGTCCTAAAGAAATCATGTTGCATATCTGGTAGACTATGATGAACTGGATGCCGCTGGTAACGTATATTTAGTTTGAAACAATGACGTATTGACGTTCCTTAAAAATCACCTTCCACTGAAATTCACATACATATTGTCACAATTTAAATCGCATGAAAAGTGCATCAAAAATGAGTGTTATTCATGAGCATATTTTAAGCTCTTATTTTTCGATTATTTTGAGTATCAAAACAAGTAAGAAGGATAGCCGTTTTGGTAAAAGTTGTGCTCAATTCAACTGACGTCGCCAGCAAATAAAACATTTAACTCTGGTGCCGGTTTATTCTCTGTACGGAGATGCACATTAAAGTTATTCAAATTTTGGAACCAATTTAAATCAACAGTAAGGATGCTGTTGGGGTAACTCACAAGTGTGGGTGGTTTATTCCAGAAGAATACAAAAATATGTTTAAATATCGAATTTGAGGACCGGCAAAAATCTCGGTGCTGTTGGGGCCACACACATATGCAGGTGATTTATTATATTTCAATGGAATACAAAAATACTTAAAACCATAGAGTTAGAGTGTCATTCTCGTGTTGAAATGTTGAAAATAATATAAGCAGCACATAACAGTTAGTCTAACACACAGTTGAGAGAGACTTTCTAAAAAATATGACTTTGGACAAAAATCAAGAGATCACTCAGAAGATATGTTTAACATTTTTTCAAAAGATCAATAATGTTCTATTGTTCAAAAAAATCTTAATGTACTTTTTATGCGAATGAGCTGTACTTAAAAATTAAGAACGATAATTATGTTAGGGTATCATATTTGGTAATCAGAATCAAAATTTTTGTAAATGGTGAAGTTAAAGTATTTTGAAACTAAGAACCAAACACTTTCAAGAATCCTATACAATTAAAACACTATGAGTTGCTTATGTGTGATATTGATAAGAATATTGCAGTATTGTTTGGTCCCCATATATGAAAAACAAACATGAAGAGCGAAGAGAGTAAATTCAAAAATAGTTTTTATTAGATGCATTACAAAGGCTAGGATTGACAGTATAACTTCTTCCAGCATATGCAGCACGTTGTGTGTGTCAAACTTTGGAAGAACGTCGTGACTATGCAAAAGTTTTATTTGTAAATCATTTGGTATTACAATGCATTAACTCTACTGATCCTTTGTCAAATCTAAATTTATATTCCACCACTCAAAAATTACGTAATAATAATCTATTCGCGGTAGATCGTCATCGTACAAACTCTGCTATAGAACGTAGGTAGTAATGACTGAATCCCAGCCAGATTTGAAAAAAGGACTAATAATGAGTTTTTACATATTCTGGGACAAGATCCAGCTTCCAATTACATTGAAAATCCTAAACAGTTTCAACAGAAACTTATATATCCAAAGCACGTTTACAAGTTTAAAGTCATTACGTGTTTCAATGGTTGCGTTCTCTAAAAATACCTGCTAGCGTAAATTGAATAAAAAATCTGGATGCATAGGGAACTCTGCTTATAATGCAAGCTTGAAATACCAAAACAGGCCTTGAACTTTAAAGATTCATTTCATCAACAGTCTTCAAAACGCAAAAATAAATATCTGCAATTTTGTGCTAATTTGCTTATATAACACATATCACATACTAACGGCTCTAAAATCCTTGTACGACATCAAAAACGTCTGCAAAAGTTGAAACGGGTCTATTGACGCTTCCAAATCATGGGACCTTAGGGACAAAGTTTGGAGAAGCCAACCGATCCGAGTAGTTGTATACTTGAAATACCACAAATCTCAATATTTAGAAGCAATGCAAGTTTAAAAATAAAAGACAGTATATACACAAACTACAGCACAAACCATATTGAAATGTGAGCATCGAAAAATTTCTGCAAGTCGATAATTGTGCGCCCGTGAGATTTGCTAATTACGAAACGAATAGCCGAAAGTGAACCCTGCTATCAATATCACACATCTTGACTAATCAGTTGTCAGTTGTGTGTTCCCCGATAGTGTTTTGAACCGTCCGAATCAATATGCAAATATATTGCCGAACCGTACATTAATTCCAACGCCCGACTTTGAATGGGAGTTCTATTTAAGAATAAGATGTTTAAAATTAGACGCTGCGGCTGTGCCGTAGGATGAAAACACAAATACACGTTCTAAAGAACCCAGCAATTCCGAGAGAATGCACTTACTCATTTCATGAAAATATTAAACTGGTTTCCGACTCAGAGCATGTTCGATTAGCATACTGCTTTTGCAGGCACGGTAATCAGGATTTTTTTCTAATTCAGGAACCAGTTTTTTTGGGGAAATTTAATTCTGCGACAAACAGACGTCACGACCTCTGGCCAGTTACAGCACTGTAACCCTAAGATTGGGCGCACATACTCCACTTCAATCAGTTCTGACTCGAGCGTTCCAGAATGGAGATCACCCAAGTGCTTTCGTGGACTGTAGTGGGTATAGTAGTGACTGCGTATTTTGCTCATAAATGGAAATACAGGAGCATCAGGGCCATCCCTGGTGTCGAACCGGATTATCCTTTGCTAGGGAATATACCGTTGTTTTTGAAGAAAGGGAACTCTTTCATGAAGATATATCGAACCGAGCATCGCGTGTCGAAAATTTGGTTGGGCCCCGTCCCACTCATCAACGTTCAGCACCCTGAGCTGGTCCAGAAAGTGTTGAACGAATGTCTGGATAAACCGTTCACGTATGATTTCATGGAGTTAGGTTCGGGATTGATAGCTCAGCGATGTGAGTAATGCAATGGATGCGTGATTATTAAGAGAATTTTGATAATGTGATTTTTGTTTGTTTTGTGTAACTAGATAGCAACGTGTGGCGGGAGCATAGGAAAACGTTGAGCCCACTTTTCAATTCGAAAATACTGACCAGCTTTATTCCTGTATTTGAAAGAGCAACCAAAGATATTCTGCAGCGGATGGAACAAGTATCCGATGGACGAGATGTTGATTTGCTTGAGTACACCAGTCATTGCAGTGCCAAGATGGTACACGGCACAATGGTGAACATTGAAAATGTGCCGGAGGAGATCTATACCTCGCTCATTACGAATTTGGAGATGTAAGTTGAGGTCACTACGTGACACTGTTTTTTTTTTCGTTTATTTTTTCGTTTACAGGAATTTTCTTGAGCCTCTACCTTGGGTTCATAAATGTTAGAAAATGACAATGGCGCAAGGCGATTCAAAGTAAATATGGAAATTTTCTATAGCCAAACGTTCCCTCCTAGATTTTTGGAGGTTAAACAGCAGCTAACATCGAAGAAACAAATACTTAAGATCTCTAGAAATTTCACGTTAATATTAAACAGTAGGTTTGCACGGGCAAATACTGTAATTAAAAAAATTTCATTCTAGGAGTAAACGGTGTAATTTGAAAAAATAACTGTAGGAAATTTTATTACATTTTGTGGCTCGCGGATTGGAATAGAATGTGTTTTTCAGAAAAAAGCTTGTGCATATGCGCGTGAACTGCAGATCAATCACTTTTATGAATTAGAGTGATTGGTAGGACTGCGAGGTTGAATGAATAGGTGTTAGTATCTCAAGAAAGTTACACCTTGCCAACATTCTTTATTTATTATTTTAATGTTGCCTAAGTTGCAGTGCGCAACTATAAAGTACAAAATCTTGTTTCTGTATTTGTTTAGTGCATGTGGAGAATAATTCAAGAGTAAAATAATAGGACTGCATTTATAGCTAGCCGAAGCTAGATTGTCAGTTTGTGGTTTTCTAGTGTTGAACTATCATATTTTGTTTTCATGAGAATATTCCTGCATTGTATGATACATTGAAA
>JASCZW010005123.1:0-43894 GCA_034211315.2 Aedes japonicus | reverse complement strand
ACAGGCGCATAAAGGTGGTTTAAAATTAACCTTATTTTCCCAATAAAAAAAAACATTTTAACTATAGCCCCAATAGTATCTTTACTGTTGGATTGGATGAGGCAAAATCGGACCGCAAACGTCACTTTAAATGTCCCTTATTTTCCCCTATGACAAATTACAATCCAATTTTAGAAGTGACCTCAACAGCATCCTTACTGTTGGTTTAAATCGACTCTCAAGGGTTACTTAAAATTTTCCTTGCTTTCCAAAAATAAAAAAAAAACATTGTCTGCTTACTAAATATGGTCACAAACCCTCTGAAATACCGGAAGAATCATAAACACAAGGAAAAATACGTAAGACCAATGCTGTGGATGACCGCCGGATACTGAAGTTGGTGAAAAAGGATGCTTCCATTACATCTACAGCCATCAAAAAGGAGCTTGGACTGGAAGTGACAACTAGGACAATCTGGATATTTGCATTTACTAGTGATAATTTGAAAAAGTGTTTCCGTTTATTTTTCTTAACTGTTGTTTTAAGAAACACTTCATTCGCATAGTTGTGGTACTTACATACTTTGATACAAATTTAGATCATGATAGATGCACTGAAATGCATCTGTATGTACAGATATGTTGTCAAATGGCAACAGAGTGCATTTAAGAATTAATTCGGATTTGCGTTATCTAATGCACATGTATGGAATCCTGCATTTGTCATAAATTCATCGGATATTTCATGTAATTTCAAGCCAGATATCGAATTAATAAAGTCTGTTGGTTGAAGGATTGCAAACAATTTCGTTGTGTACATTTGCATTGGCTTGCAATTAAATAAGGGGAAATTTTACGCGTTGATACTCATCATTTGTGTTCTGTGTACCTTCCGTCACATCGAACCTATTCAGAGAACACCTTGATTGCAGCAAATATGCAATACTTACTTTGATTCTGATAGGTGGCACTCGGTGTACCGGATAGCTTTTCGGTAGTAGTTTCCCGTACCGTGATAGTGACCTGCCGGCCTGGATGCGGCTGAGGATTTGGAGATTGATTTCTAAAACGTAGAATAAAGTATAAAGTTACAAGAATAACGTGAAATTTTGAGCTTATCTTACCCATAGGGCACGGCGTAGATTGGATTGGCATTGACATTGCTAAGCTCATCAAGCAAGCTATCTACGGAGGGTCGCTTGATGGTATCATTGATGGCATATGGGGAAGGACTAGTTGTTCCATTGTTGGGTGGATCTGCGCAAAAATTCAGAAGAAGTTAGTATTCAATTTTCAACGTAATTTGATCAACTAGTAGACTCACGTTTTTCCACGATGTTTCCATAACGGGCGCTACTTAGGTCTTGTAACAGCGAGTCCAGCTCCGAGAGATTCCCAGAAGTAGAAGCCTGCAGCCTCTGGGGTGTGGAGGACCGCGGCAACGAGTTCTGATGGGGTGTTGTAGACCGTGGCAGGGAGCCATTGTATCCATTACCCGTTCGAGTTTCGGTGATAGTTTTCGTAGCTGTTTGATATGTTTGCTGAAATGGGAGAAGGAATGTAAAATATTTGATATTAGTAATCGTTTATTTATTAAAAACTTGTGTTCACAACACAGAAACATTCGGTGAAAACAAATTATAGGTTAGATTAGCAGTCAAAACACTAATAGGTTATACCTATAGATTGACCAAAAATAGCAACTTTCATTTATGAATTCAATCAGACGTCGGGAAAAACATATGATGCAAAAATAGATTAAACTTAATTGACAGAACTGTTGGCGAAACATGGCTTTGTATGAAACTCAAGAACAATAAAAAATGATCGGGTCTTTTTTCACATCACAACAGGTATTTTCCAAACAACAGGTCCATAAATTCACAGAAATAGAGCAAGTCAAACAGCCTTGCACAACTCCTGAGTCCAAGTGGCGACCGGTCCATCGTAAGTTAATTTTAACTTTTCCCCCATAATTTGCACCCGCGTGGGCCGGCGCCGTACGCTCTATCTAATAAAATCATCAAAGGTTCCACCGACACCATCCCGCAGTTGGGCCACATCAATTTGGACCAACTCCAAGAACAAAATGACTTCAGCAGTGGAGTTCGTGTGCACTAACCAAACGACACACGACGACGACGGTGCCTGGCGCCTATAGGTAGACAACCGTAATAACACTTGTCGCGTCGGAAAGTGAATCACGGTCACACAAACAAGCTTTCACCAGCGTGACGCGACGTCAAAACGGAAGTTGACCAACTGCCATCAGCACCGTCGATGTCGTCTTCTTCGATCGAACGGTGAAGGTGTGATGATGAATCATCAACAACCTCACAACGATTACCCTGCATGAAACGAAGTTCTTGAATTACTTTAAGAAGCATGCAATCACAATCATTCCTCCCCTTTCTTTTCCTTTGTATTAGGTAGGTGACAATGGACATCGGCTTTGAATAAAGGACGTAGGGAACTCCCGAAATCGGACCATAAATGTGTCATCAAACACATTTAAAATAATTTACTCCGATTGATGTTGAAAGTGAGAGTGCGGTGGTGTAATGAAATTGAATGTCTTTGACACATCGTTAAATGTGGTGTGGTTTAACTGTGCTCGATTTCTCGCAATAAGCAAGAATGAAGATTGTTGAGGTGACAATGACAATCAACCAAATACAATAAGATGCTTGTTTCAACACTTTGTAGAGCGTAAGCGATTTAAGAAAATTTTGATACAAATCTATGATTTAAAATTATTTCTCATAATACTTTCTCAACCGTTGAGCAAAGATTGCAACGGGAGCTCAAAAATTGAAGGAGTCTGGATATATTTTCAGTGACTCCGTCGGAAATCGACCGGGTTTTGATCCTTTATTAGTGATGATACCAGTTCTTATAGCGATTGATAGGTTCTTACCAAATGATGTAAAATAGAATGTTTGTCATCCTCATTTCAAATGTTTCTCGTTATAGGGCTTTGCCAATGCAATACGCATTCGATTTTTGGATGACGGTTTTACATACAGCGTGCATTCAAATTTGAACGGGAGAAAGATAAACATCTGGTTTTTAGAAAATCGTTCTCCGTCTGCATCGGTCGTTCGAAAATGCGATTTTAATATTTCGATATTAACCGACGGAGAATTCATTTGAAAGAAAGAGAATGTTTGGGTTCAGTGTAGCAACTAGCAAATCTGTCAGTTTTGGTGCCGCTATTAGGCTTTTTGACGTTTAATCACCTCTTCCTTTCTAGCACATGCAGTGGAATGATGGTTTGTTTTCCTCCAAAAGATGTTCCTTCTTTCTTGCTCTCCTTTGATCCCAATGGCGCTGTAGTGTGCGTGCATTCAAGGTCACTAAGCCTAATGTGGTATCTCATCAATGACGTTTATATCAGGTCCAGCCCAACAGCCAGCTTGCCAGTGTTAAAAAAATATTGTAAACATTCACATTGATTGTTTTTTTTTTGTATTCTCCCATGTGCGGAAGTAACGATCTTTGATGAAGTTTGTCAGAAGCAGATAATTTCTCATCTCCATGCGAAGCGCTAGGAGTGGACGGTAATTTATTGCTAGAACGAATAGACATGAAGAGAAAGTTTATTGATAGTTCCGTATAGGGCAACGGTAGGCTTTGAAATTGAAAGATATAAGTTTGTAAACATTGCTGATCAAGCGAGTGGTGACGTCATATTACCATAACATTCCTAAACCATGTATGGAATTAATGTAAATGATCAATTTTAAACATTTGTTAACTTTATCGATGGATTTAACGGACGCATACGCTTCTCATAGCTTAACCCTTTCCTTCCCAGAAAGATTCTCTAACATGATTTCTACGAACTTCATTCTTCGGAAGTCCGTACAATTTGACGGAAAGGCTATCTTTCGTAATGCTGTAGCTTGTTACGGAACACTTTTTCCCAGCATATCGAACTATTACTCTACAAACTCAATTGAAAAGTGGGCAAATTATTGGGGGGAAAATAAATGATCACTTTCCTTAAAGAAACAGAATATATGCAAGGAGATGTACGCACTGCTTCGATGATTTTCTATGCGATACATAAACATTGCGACATTAAATCACTACTAGTTTTATCATTTCACTAATACATGCAAGCTCCTTGGGACGGACCTTTTATAAACTCAACGACGTTTATCTCATTACACGTCAATACATTGTGACAATATCGGGTAGCGTATGGCGAACGTCGGCATGATATTTTGACATAATACACTCTAAAAAAAAATCACATAATCATTGACAAACATTCACTAGAAATTCACTTAATTTGCATGTGATTCAGGATGTGGAAAATGCTTTGCAAAAGCAAGTGAATCTTATGTGTCCAGTGAAATGTAAATGATTGATCAAGAAGAACTTTTTTTTCTATGCAATTTTCACGTAAAAGTCACTTTTTAAGAGTTGGAAAAGTAGCTAAGGGAAGGTCCATTAGTTATGTCACGCAGTAAGAGGAGGAGGAGGAGGAGGAAAATGTGACAATCCATACAACAAAATTTGAAGGTCCATACAAAACCGTGACAAGTTTAGCAGATGTCGCAACTTCGACACATCAGTGGGCCTCTCGACTAAGTGAAATTCGCGGCTTTAATTTTGTTCTTGCTTAAACGTCTGTCTGTGCATAAGTTTTTAAATATGTTTAAACAGAAATAAAGACTGTATTCGATGAAATTTGGACACACAAAATAGGTCACCAAAAATTTTCCTTGAGCCCGAAAATTTCAAACTTTCTGGAAATAAAGTACTACTAAATGGTTAAGTTTTGACATCATTGGTTTATTGAACCTCTTCTCCCAACCCAAATGCCCGCACCTTTGCCTTGACCCCTTTCATCAAATTTTATAGGACCTACTTGCTTACTTACTTTTAACCACACTTTCTTTAGTTCAAGTTCATTTTCTATCAGTTTTGAAGTTTTAACGAGCTTTGCCTTCATGATTGCCCAAAAAACTTCAATTGGGCGAAGTTCCGGAGTGTTTGGAGGGTTGACGTATTTTGGTACAAAAACTACATTATTATCTTTGTACCAGTCTAAGACGAGCCGGGCATAGTGGCAAGATGCCAAATCCGGCCAAAACAGTGTCAGGCCATCGTGAGATCTCAAGAAGGGCAGAAGTCGTTTTTGTAGGCATTTGTCCTTGTAGATTTGTCCGTTGACGGTCCCAGAGATGATGAAGGGCTGACTCATTTTACCACATCCGCAGATCGCTTGCCAGACAACGAATTTTTTGGCGAATTTCGACAGTTTCTTCTTCGAAATTCGCCAAAAATTCCTTGTCTGGCAAGCGACCTGCGGATGTGGCAAAATGAGTCAGCCCTTCATCACCTCTGGGACCGTCAACGGACAAATCTACAAGGACGAATGCCTCCAAAAACGACTTCTGCCCTTCTTGAGATCTCACGATGGCCCGACACTGTTTTGGCCGGATTTGGCATCTTGCCACTATGCCCTGTCTTTCTTAGACTGGTACAAAGATAATAATGTAGTTTTTGTACCAAAAGACGTCAACCCTCCAAACACTCCGGAACTTCGCCCAATTGAAAAATTTTGGGCAATCATGAAGGCAAAGCTCGTTAAAACTCCAAAACTGATAGAAAATGAACTTGAACTAAAGAAAGTGTGGTTAAAAGTAAGTAAGCAAGTCGGTCCTATCATTGCCCAAAATTTGATGAAAGGGGTCAAGGCAAAGGTGCGAGCATTTGGGTTGGGAGAAGAGGGTCAATAAACCAATAATGTCAAAACTTAACCATTTAGTTGTACTTTATTTCCAGAAAGTTTGAAAAGAATCAAGGAAAATTTTTGGTGACCTATTTTGTGTGTCCAAATTTCATCGAATACAATCTTCAAATACCCTTTGGTTTGACGTTTTGATCAACCGTGTATGTTGTTTTGATTCTTGAGTTATGATCACTTGAATGCGGCCAAATTTACTTTGAATCTGGCATTAGTACTTTCTTGGAAACATTTAAGAACAATCGTGGAAGTATTCTAGAAACATCTTAGAAGCAGCTGAAACTATTCTAAAGGCATTTTATAGCTTATCGAGAGGCGCCAAGTAAAAAAATTAAAGAATCCCAGAACTAAGTGTCTTACAACTACAATGGAAGCGTTTCAAAACTATTCTACAAACGACGCATAGCAATTTCGCAGCATCTCACAATTACTCTGAAAACCTGTGTAGTTATAACGGAGAATTCCGGAAGTTATTCCAGTACAATCTTGGGTACGCCCCAGAAATATCCTAAATGTCATGAAAAAGGTGTGAGCATTGTTCCGGCCATATGACAAAAATTTCCGATGGATTTTGATTTTTGCCTCGCAAGAGGTTAGAAAATTATATTTATACACAGAAAAAAAAAATAATATTATCAAGCGCGTACAATTTCCCCAACGCAATTGTTTGCCATCTTTCATGTGCCATACTACAATGATTTCAATCTTACATACAACAAGCTAGATTCAGGCGTTATCTGGCTTAAATTTACATGAAATATCCCATTATTTTCTGTTAAATCTAGCATTCCCTTAATGTGCATTAGATAACGCAGGAAATTGAATGTTTATTTTTATCTGTGTAGTTATAACACTAGAAACGCGAATGATTCTAAAACAACTTTTTTTTTTGTTCGGAGCTTCACAAAATTTCTTGGTTTTTAAAGTATAAATGTTTCCAATTCGATGCAAAATGTTTCCAAATATGTTAGTCGGCTAATGAATTTCACCCCATCCTACGGTAGTTTGGTTTAGCCGGATGACCAAACCTATGAAAGGATGAAAAATTGCATCGCCTTTCCCGGTTTCTTTTTATTTTAATGTAAATAGTGTTTGCCCAATATGACACACATTTGTGCTTTTCATGGTGGCTTCAAGAAACTGGATTGCTCCTTAAAATTGTTAGATTGGGTAAAATACACATCTTCGTTGATCAGACTGTTGCATCTTTAACTTAAACTTGACAGATGGAAAATAATCGATTAAGTCTGCTTCTCGAGCTGACTTATTTCTGACAGATGGAAATCCAATTCTGACAGACACCTTATCGAAAGTTTGTTGATCAATAACAAATGGATTTTAAACGATTAATCGCTTATTATCCATCTATCAATTTTAAGTAAAATTAAAATTAATTCGCGAATTGGTACACGGCCTAAATAATTATTATCTGTAAGTTTTATTCAACAACACACTGTCCATGTTTAGAAGGACACGTCAAAACGTCATGGTTTTAAAGCACTCAAGCTCCTCTACTATCGCAAATATCGGAAAATATTCAAAACGACAAACTTTTACACTGAAACAAGTTCATCGATTATTACTCACCGGACTCGGCGTCTGCTTGTTCCGCACGCCATTCAGGCTACCATAGCCGGGAACTGATGAGCCACCGCCAACATGTTGATGATTGTGTCCCGGCACCGTGTTCTGCAAATCCGCAAGCAAAGCATCTAAAAGTAGAAATCAACAAAAAATAACGGCATGAATTCCCAAGCAATTGGTTAAGTATATCAACAACTACAACAAGAAAACACTCTTATCTTCATTATCGCCCAACTGATACGAACATGACTAAGGAGCGGAACGGCAATGCGTCACTAAAAACTTCTTCCCATTCTATTCTAAAATTTTACCTAGAAAATCCTGACAATTCTCCTGTACACTTTCGTACGTCAACACTTCCGCTCCAGACATTGCTCGGCGATTACGATCTGAAATCCGGAGCAGATCAGGACAAACACGGAAAATGAAACCACTGGCAGCACGCGTCTAGAAATGAAACCGATGCGAATGTCGTTTGCAAAAAGACTAAATTAGGGCCCGCGCGCTCACTCTCTCGATTTCCAGCAATCGGTTACTACAAGTGCTTCTCCAGCAGGCGGGAAGGAAACGTAAGTGTACGTATTTATATGATTTAAGGGTAAACAGACATAACTCCTTCGAGTGCGCGCGCGTCCGACCCAAGCGTCGTCACGAACGGTGGGTGTTCTCGGCGAAAACTGGCAAATGTAGAGCTCCATGAGATGACGATCATAATTCCCTGCAGACGGCGACCGGACGAAAGCCGTCAGTGATGACACCGCGACCGCGTGCACAATTGATGACGAATGTAGACAAATCGACGGTTGCTCAACTAACGAAGGCACACTGTTGTGACTTGTGCGCGCGCGCACTTTAGTCCGGAGAGCGCGGTGTTCTAAATTGACTGCGGTTAAACGTTGGACGTTGGAAAGGAATCGTCACGATAGGAGGAATTCCTTCAGTGCGTAGATAGTACCCGACCAGAGACGAGTACTAAAACCGTTCTTGAAATGAAACATACCTTTTAGTTGAAGCTTGGGAACGAGTTATAAAGGGTGTATTCGATAAAAATGGCACACAGAGAATCTTCTGTAACTTTTGAATCGTATGAGTAAAAAAACCTAGAAATTTGAGTAGATCTTATCCATAAATAATACAATCTGCCAAGTTTCATAGTTATACATTCAGTAGTTCTAGTCATGTCGTCGAAACAAGAAATTGTCTGTGAGAAAATTTTGTGCACTCACAATCAAAATCCGGTCGCCCCTGGATTAACCGGTGGATTGCTAAAAGGCTTGGGATTGCAAATACAACTGTGTCTCGTGTAATAAGAACCTTCAAGGAGCGTCTGAGTGTCCAAAGGAAGGAAGGGAGTGGTCGTAAAAGTGGTCCAATGGACAGTAAAATGGCCAAGAAAGTCCTACAACAATTCAAGAACCGTCCAAACATGTCAATTCGAGATGTCGCTAAAAAGTCTAAGGTGTCAGTCGGTTTTGTGCAGAAAACCATGAAGCGTGCTGGGTTACATGTTTACAAAGTGCAAAAAGCCCCAAACCGGAATGATAAACATCACTGCGAAAACCCGCGCCCGAAAACTTTACACGAAGCTGCTCACCAAATCCGGTTGCATCGTGATGTATGACGAAACATACGTCAAGGCCGACTTCCGTCAACTTCCTGGGCAAGAATATTTCGTTGCCAAGTCGAAGTTCGATGTTTCGGAGGATGTTCGAAAGAAGAAACTATCGAAATTTGCAAAGAAGTTTCTAATCTGGCAGGCGATTTGCGGATGTGGTGAAATAAGTGCTCCCTTCATCACTTCCGGAACAATAAACGATGCGATTTACACGGAAGAGTGCCTTAAGAAGCGTCTCTTGCCATTCATTAAGAAGCACAAAGGATCAACTCTGTTTTGGCCTGATCTAGCATCCTGCCACTACGCTCGAAACGTATTGGAGTGGTACCGAGCCAACGGAGTCAATTTTGCCAAAGGATATGAACCAACCAAATTCACCGGAACTTCGTCCAATTGAAAAATTCTGGGCAATTATGAAAACGGAACTTCGCAAACATCCCAAAACTATAAAAACAGAGCTAGAATCAGTGCTGTAAAATGTCATTCCGTGCAATTGGATAAATTTACCAATAACATGGTTCAACAGCTGCATTTATTAATATGGTGTCTGATAAAATTACAGCTCTAGACAAATTCTACAACTTTGTCTAACAGTGCCCTAACTGGTATATAGAAAGTATTATACTCACTGTTATATTCAAATGATACTCAATGATCAATATCATTAGAATAATCAGATATTGCGCTTATATCTTAAGCTTTACAGTTAGATCAATACATTGTGAATCAAATTTATGAAACTAATCGAGTAGCACATTTTTTCACGTTAGCGAATTAACTGAGAAAAAAAACCTTTTTGCATCTCTTAGTCAAGGCGCCCACTGATGTGGCGGAGGTGTGACATCTGCTAGCATTCCAAAAGATCTTGTCGACGTTCGCCTAACGCCACAAAACTTTGACTCGATATATTGACATTTCAACAAAGATTTTGCATTAGGGTCTAGCTGACAAACGTAAACAATGGCTTCTTCTGTAAATTTCTCTTGGCACAAAGGCTACCCATGTAAGCCTCCAATTCCATCGGATAGGAGAACTCTTTCTCTTCGAAATGATCGTTTTCGATTGATTAGGCGAGTTGTACATGACGAGAAATTCGCGGAAAACGCCATTGTTTACGTTTGGCAGTTGGGCTCTAATGAAAAATGTTTGTCGATTTTATTTGATGCCATACCTTCGCCACATCAGTGGGCGCCTCGAAAAACTAAGGTTGCATAAGCTCGACTAGGGCTCATCAGATTTGTCGCACCCCCAGATTGTACTATGCATATATATTAGGAAGGTTTGGTTTGCTCCAAAAGAATAATTACCCAGCGCTGAAAACGTCATCCTTATATTTTTTTGATAATTGGGTATCTGTTCGCCTAGCAGAAGTAATGAAATAATTAATAAAATTTTAATTGCTTCAGATTGGTGATCCGGCCGGTATAATTATTTTATTGCATTATATCAAATAATAATCAAAATTAATAAATGCTCTTAATTCCAGAAGGTTACATATCTATATGTCATGATTAAATACGTAATAATATAATATTATGGTTTTATATACAATTGAATGCTTTATTGATATTTATACCTCAATAAATAACAAGATGACCTTCACATTCCAGAGATACAGTCATCTATCAGTGATACAAAGTGGTACGAAGCCGCATATTATTATTACTGCCTTAATATTATTATTTCAGCAGGTAAATTAATTTATTTTAACATGGTTATCATAGGCTCGTGAACTCCAACTATTACATAATTTAACTAAATATCCTTATATAATTTTTTGCTCTACTATATATTCATATATAACATATTATTATTACATTACATCTATATTTATATAAATATAATAAATACTGGGTTGGGAGGGAGCACCAGGGTATCATTCAAGCTGAAACTGGACGATGGTTTGATTGACTGCCTGAGTCTAGGAGGGAACAAACAGTATCATTTCTTATCCTACCGATTCAATTATGCTGCCGTGAATTTTACTCCAACAGTTTCAGGGAGAGTGACGCGCCCTTCTTAACAAGCCATCCTGTAGAAAGCAAGTATTGCGAATTGGGTTATTCGATTTGTTGGATCGTATCGTTGGAAGGAGATTCTTAATTTCCCGTGGATTTCGCGTGAGTGTCTCTGCTTACGGGTCCACCCCTCCGTTTTTGGCCCTTCATACAGCGATATTGTGAATTCAGATTGGTGGCTCAATTTGATCTTGCTATTAAGTGGAGCTGCATCCAAGCCAAGGGCATGAAGGGATGGTGGCTACCATACATACATACATACAATATGTAGACTTCTTCAGTGTCGTGTACTAATAACTCAACTGAGTCGACAGTCACGACAATTAGGAACGGTGTGTAAGATAAAGGGTGTTCCTATCAGAATTTGGTCAAACAGTAGTGTGTATGAGTCGATCAAAGTTTTTATTAACAAGTCAAATTCTTTTTCTTCTTCAAGTTCAGTTAAAAAAGAATGAGGGAGGAATGTTCAGCTAAGCTTCCTTTTTGCCGAATGCGAATTGCCGGGTTTTTCATTTAATACCTGCCATAAGATTTTGTACAGTCTCCTTGTCCATTTTATTCGCCACAGAACGCCAGTTTGCCTTGAACTGTTTCTCGCTCACAACAGCTTTTTGAGTCTTCTTAAGGTTCCGCTTGACGATGGCCCAATATTGTTCGATTGGGCGGAGCTCTGGCGTGTTGGGAGGGTTCTTGTCCTTGGGCACCACTTGAACGTTATTGGCAGCATACCGCTCCATGGCCTTTTTTCCGTAATGGCAAGATGCCAAATCTGGCCAAAATAGAACGAAACAATTGTGTCGCTTCTGGAAAGGCAGTAGACGTTTTTGTAGGCACTCGCTCAGATAAATTTCCTGGTTGACGGTTCCGGTCACAATGTAAACGTTGCTCTTTAAGCCATAGGTACAGATGGCCTGCCACACCAGATATCTCTTCGTGGCCTCTGACAGTTTAATGTGCTTGAAAATATCTGCCACCTTTTTCCATCCGGTTACCATACAAAAATTGGGGTTGGGGTTCCGCTCGAAACAGCGTGCAACTCTTTTTGTCGACGCTGTGGCCTCCAGTTTTCGATTTCCCCCTGATTCAGCATTTCTGGCTGTCGAACGTTCAAGGTTTTCTAATACGTTGGTAACAGTTGATTAAGCCATATTCATCAATTTCGACAACTTGGCGTAAGAGAAGTTTGGAATTTCGCTTTACACGTGCAAAATTTTGACGCGTTACTTCTCTTCCTTCGACGAAATTTTGATAACTGAAGTGCTTATCTCAAAATCAAAATAGAGGCATGATGTTACACGCACACATCTTCGAAATGAGGGATGTGCAAAAAATGTTAAAGCACGATGAAAGGAAATGCGTCAAGTTTAAGTCGACCAAATTTTGATCGAAACACCCTTTATAAGACTGGTTTCTGCTAATAACTATCAACAGCTACTTTGCATTACATGAAATAAGTTTATGCAATTGTTCCGGTTTTTTTAAAGCGTATTTTTTTTAGTTCATCCTTAATAAGGAAACAAGTAAAATAATGTCCGAAAATTATCTAATATTGTTTCATAAAATACACAACCAGTTTTTGAATTAAAAGGTTAATCCAAAGTTGCTTTATAATGACGCACTATTTTTTTTTTCAATGGAGGACTTTGATTTTTGAATCCATAATCAAATGTTTTATTTAAATTTTTATATTTACAGTGACTCAAATCCTTATTCGCACATCACCATGAAAAATTATTTTTCTTAGTTTTCAACATAGAAGAAAAGCTTCTGGGGTATATTATTAAGGATTTATAAAAGTTTTAAATGTGATTAATACAGAATATCTGGGTTTTCTTCAATAGATTTTATTTCTATGGAAATGATTAAAATCCACTCAAAATACACTCAAATTCATATTCGTGCTGCATGTTCATAAACCACGTAGATTAATTTTTTGAAATCTCAGACCCCCCTCCCTCTTCGTAGACTTTTTCCCATACAAATTTTTGAAATTTTGTATGGAGCGTACACTTTGGTCAACCTTCCTTTGTTCCCCAGAAAAGTCTACGTGGTTTATGAATAGCCCCTTATTTACTACTATAACTTTAAAGATCTAATAAATGATAATATCTCTTGCTCTGTATAACGTCTAATAACCCTTGCTCTGTATAACAGACTTAAGTCGTTATGGAATACTGTCTACTAGGTTTTTGGTGTACTCAAGGGGATTTATTTACCATTCTTCCATCAAGTAAGCTTTAAGTTAGTTTTTGTTAGAAATCTGGCGATTTCTCAGTTTTCCTATAGATTTTCAATGGGATTGATGTCAGGAGATTTTGGCAATTTTAAAGTAACCAAGAGCGTACTTTATGTACGTTCCGTCTTCCATCTGAACTCCACCGTAGATCGTACGCACCCTTCCGTTCAAAGACACCAACTAGTCCTCCACTAGCAACTTTGTAGTTTGGTGAACTTTGTTCGATCTCAGCGTCATTCGGAGTCCAAAATAGCCACGATTTTCAGCCATAGTGTGCCTTTGCAACTTTCCGCTGGTGTCGTTATCGGTGGTCACCAATAAGCCCAGATACACGAGTTCGTCTACTACCTCGATTTCATCACCGTCGATCTGAACTCGTGGTAGAAGGCTAACATGGTCTTCTCGTGAGCCTCTGAGCCAAATATGTTAATTTGGACTCTTTTACAAAAATAATATCTTCCCAGTTGCACGTTGGGGTGATTTCGTGCTGTTTAGCAAAATCGAATAGAAGTTTCTTATTCTTCTGAATGATAAACGGCGTTTTCTTTGATACACCGGCGTTGAAATTATTCATTCTCAATACATTCTCAATACATTCTCAATACATTCTCAATACATTCTCAATACATTCTCAATACATTCTCAATACATTCTCAATACATAAACTAAATCAGCAAGTAACTGCCACATTATCATATTTGCATTACAATCACAACAGAATGAAGCACATCAAAAATGCATTTACGGAAATTTAACTTTTTCCAGCAATCGCGACGGAGTTCACCCTTACATGATACTTTTTCATCGTTATGCACACATCTGATGCTCTTGTTTATTCGAATTCTATCATTCATTTATCATAACTGTCCTAATTTATCATAACTGAGAAAAATTTAGCCTTCATTATGGCTGAATAAAAGTAAATTGTTACTCCCCACGCGCGCCACTAGCACGTGTGTTGTGCATCGAAAATCTTTGACAGTGGGTTGTTAACACTTCTATGGAGAACAACTGGTACAAGTTTCATCAAAGTAGTCAATCGCGGTCAGAAATAACGACAAATATAACTCGAAAGAAGACAAAATATTGTGGTCCGATTCCAAGCTGGCTAAAGTGCTGAAGATGCTGAAAACAACAGTTTGTCGAGTGCTGGAACTGGAACCTGGGATCGTTAGCTGCACAGCAAGGTTGAAGCCAACCCCGGTCTTTCAATCTGAGATACGGCCAGAAGGTACAACGCCAACTTTCGAACGGTGCGGAACATCCTTGCCAGGAAAAGATACAAATCGTACAAAGCCAATAAACATCCGAAATGGCACATGAAGCAGAATTTCGTGGCCTAAAAGTGTGCAAGGCTTTTGTATGACCGTGTTTTGACGAAATACAAGGCTGCACTTTGATCGATAACATACAAAGAGAACTTTTATCGATAACGAAATATACGTCAAACTCGATTTTATGCAGCTTCAAAAGTTTTACATAGCGACTGGACGTGGGGATGTGCCGGGTAGATTTAGGTTCGTGTTTGCCGACAAGTTCGCGAAAAAACTAGAAGGGACAGCCCAATGGGGTTGTACGCAAAGTTGACGTAGGACTACGTAGTGACATTGCAATGTAAGTGCTGTTTTAATGGGAGGTTGGATCGGCATAGATAAGTAAGTTTATTAGAAAATTTTACAATTTGCTCTTTAGAAATCATTTGGCAGGGTTCAAATGTTGGTGTGATGAAAGGACAACGGCTGTGCTGGCAGTGGTGATTATGTTGATATGATTGACCAGCTGGAGACCATTATCCTTATTGCGTTATAGATTGTTGAAAGTCTGTATGGGAATTCAAAGTCAATTATTAATGATATTTGTTTTTTGACCGTGGCAAAAATCTCCAGCTGATTTTTCCAATATTTCGTGACGGTCGCAATTTGTAAAATTTCTATTTAGTATGCTGTTCTTGCCATAAGCTTGCGCTTCGGAATAATATTGAGACCGTTTTAATTTCCGAGTTGTGTTTAAAATTATACACAAGATTTTAAGTATGCGACGAAGGGAAAACTGAAACTATTTCGGTCACCACTGGCTGCCAATTAACAAAAAAGTCGATACCGTTAGATAAATTCCAATCAAACAAACTCTTTAGCTGGGAAAATCATATTGTCCTAAAAAGGACGGATTTTCAATGATCTACTAATCACTGGTAACTGGTCATGCTAATGTTGCTAGTTAATGCATTTTCTGCACACATTAGCGATGATGATGGTGGCTGGCTTATACCGTTCATACCACCCAATGTAGCGCCTTACCGAATGATGTCTACCAACTAGATCAAACACAAGCACCTCGTGGTTGCGCCTACCATCTGGCTACAAATTAACCACTCCCAAGTAACAATTTTAGTTTTGTTCCAGCCGTATAGCACTCCTCCCGGCTTTGTTGATAAAACTACATACAAAACTGTTTTGTCTACAAATACCTCCTCTATGCTTCTTTAAAGCCGAAATTTGTACAAAGTGGCCCAGTCTATAGACGATTGTAAAAATAAGTTAATAAAACCTTTATAAGACCATAAAGAGTCCACTTGAGAACCTTCATAAAAGCTATTGGCTGCCATACAAGGTTTCATTCCAGTATATGTAACTTATACAGTTCAATATACAATATTCTTTCAAGAATAAGTAAAATCAATTCTAGAATATGTAATATCATTGTAATTTAATCAATGTTAAACGATAATTTTCGTGCAGGAATTAAATAAGCCTTTAATAATTTCTCTAAATGTTTAAAAATCGCCTCATGCTATTATTTAAAACAGCTTAAATATTTATTTGTCATGACATTGTGAAAACTGTCATGAATATGACGCTCTATCTGAAAACCTGCTATTTTCTTGACGAAAGTAATTTAAGATTTCCTACCTCGAGTTGAAGGGCCTTCTCCAGCGTCCCAACTAGTAGATGGAGACGCATTACCTTCGGCCACTTTCTTGTTCGCCCGATAACAACGAGCTCTCTCGGCAGCGGTCCAACCTGTTTGTCCACTTGCTTGTCCATCTGCGACGGTTAAAGCTATGCCATGTGTATCCCAGTGAGTCGTAATGTAAATTTGGATAAGCGCAAGAGAAACTTGGGCTTTTCACTCGGTCTTCTTGTACAGCAGGACAGCCTGAAAAATACATCACTTTGTGAAATGTTTACACCGGAAAAGTTTCATCAGCTCTGCGTCGGTGTGGATGGCCAGCTGCATGTGACGTGGTATGATTTTGGTCGACGCGTTGTCACGGGTTGGTATTTCCTGCCATCTCGAGCACTTCATCGGCCAGGTATTTCACCACCGCAGCGAAATAGACGGGGGCTCCAGCACCAACGCACTCGGTGTAGAGACCTTCCATAGCAGACAGTGAATGCGAACGAGTGGTAGCTGCAATCCGGTGACGGTGCGTAGCCGAGCACTGACTCAACATCTTTGAGATCGCTGAAAGACTGAAGGAAAATTTCAACGTGTCTCCCTTAAATATCTTTTCCTGATGCATAGGAGACGTTCCTTACTTAAATATGAAGTCTGTGCTAGCAAAGTACTGTGTATTTGGTAAATTTACTCTGAAAAATCGGCATTATAAGACATCACCTTATATTTGCGTTAATTTCAATAGTTGAATGTTACAAATCAATAGTTTTTAATATTTAAATCGAAGCGTAGAAAATGTTCCGATCGATTGGTGCAAACATTTTGAAAATCAATCGTGGAATGACTTAGTTATTAACGTTCAAAACCTATATATTTTTCGTGACGCTCCAAATTTTCGCAATTCGAACGTGTACCCCAGTATTGAAAACACAGACGTAGTCCTACGTCAAAAAACCATGATTTGGCAACTGATTTGCAGTTGCGGCCTGATAACGGAACCATTCGTCACACCCTTGACGAGACAATGACATCCCAAGTTTATATCGAAGAATGACTGAAAAAGCGTTTATTGCCGTTCATCCGCAAGCATAGGGGCAAAGTCATCCTTTGGCCCGATTTGGCCAGCTGTCACTACTCCAAGGTGGTTCTGGAGTGGTATGCTGCCAACAAGATCGATTTTGTCCCCAAGCTAATGAATCCTCCCAATCGCCCGGAATTTAGACTAATCGAAAAATACTGGGCAAAGCGGGGGGCCGTCAGGACAGCCAGCAAACGAGGGCAAAATGGAAGAAATGCGCTAATTCCTTGTCCGTTTTCACTGTGCTGGCACTGATGGTTTGAGATTTCGTTCGAACTGGAGAAATGTAACCATCTAATGCTGTAGCATAGAAGTTTTAATCGAAGTTCTGTAAAGCAACCATTAATGGACTTTTTAAACTTATTGAATCACGAATTACAGTTTTTTTGTGCGTACCAATTTACTTTTAGTCAGCATTTCCCTACTTAATTCGAAAGTTTAGACCTAACGAAAAAAGGACTCGATTCAGTATCTTCACCGACTAGGGCAGTTATCAAGCTGTGTCAAGCCTTTTACCGGAGAAAAACCGCACGGGATCACGGAAACGGGAACATAAACACTCATAAATCAGCGATCGACATTCAATACCGACACTTCAAACTGATCGATCACTGTTACTTGATTACTTGCGCACTCTCGCTTTATCCGTGCTCAGTGTAAGTGTTTTCTACGTGGAGCACCCCGTTCATCTAACCTCTAGGAATGTCGTGTTTCGCATCTAGATGGAATTTAAGTGGTCAATGGAATTTCTCGAACAGAGAGATTTTACATAAATTGTCATTTGAACTTTAAGTGCACAGAATATTGAACGAGTTTTCATCTTGAGAGACTAGTCACGTTTCGTTCGCTGTCATAAATTAAACATTCCCCCATTAATGTAGCAAAAATAAAACTGTCACAAAGCTAATTGAAATATGGCAATTTTCAGTGACCGTTACTGCTCAGCACAAAGGCTCGTTTTTATTGCCGAACCCTTTCATTCAAGGGGACAAATTAGCGACGCTTAATAGGCGCCATCAAGTGAAAACAAAATTTTCAAAAACTCTCACAAATCACTTACTCAAATAATCCTCGAACGGTTCCGTCTGGTTCGGTTTCATTGTCGCTTTGGCCATTCTTCTTCTTCTGGTTGATGACAACGAATCTTCAGCGGAGAATTTGCGACGCTCAGCAGACCATCCCGTCTCCGATTACCAACTCTCACACTGGGCTGCTTTTCTATGGGCGAAGCAATCAATGACTGTCTCTTGAGCGGAGATAAATCACTGCGAGTCGAAGTTTATCACCTCACTACCGCACGACTGACCGTTAAAGTTCAACAATGTATCGTTTTCTGTGGAAGCAATAAGACACCCACTGTCACGGTCACGTTCGATGTTGTTGCCTTTTGTTTGGGTTCGATGCATGTATGCAAGCGGCGATGATCGGCGGCTTGTGGTGAATGGAACGGAATGATGTCACTCAGAAGAGAGTGCGACAACAACAAAGAAATCTCCCGTTGAAGATGAGTGCACACTCTTTGCACTTTCGGATGCAATAAAGGGTTTAGCCCTGGTTACAATTAGAGGGAATTAACAAGAACGACCGATCTTTGCACACGATGATGGTGGCAGGCGTTATAATTCCGATATGATGGTATCGCTTCATGGTTTAATTGAGTCAATATGAACCGCAATTGGTGTCATAGTGAACGTTGTGATTTACTTTTGGAAATAATGAAATTAATTGGAAATTTATGCTTTTAATTTGGGTTATTCAATAACCTGGAATTTATTTCATGCAATTTAAAGAATCGACAGATTATATTTGAAAACATCATGAATAACCAGAAATTATTGTTTCTCTTGTTATCGTCTTTGTTATATGCGCTGCTTATATTCTGAATATTAATGTTTCTCACAAGAGCCAAGCTAACCAAGGCTTTATCAGCTTTTCCAAGCAGCACACAACGGTCAAAAATGGTTGCTGCCACTTGATTATGACTTAATTGAGTCACAAAGTAGTCACCTTAACTGGTTTGTAACGAATGTGCTACTAGGGTTGGTATGCAGCTTTTTTAAACGTTATTTTTTCCTGTGTATTCTTCATGAAAGGTGAATTTATGTCATTGGTTGATCTACCACGTCTTTGTTGACTTGAGCTGGCCATAAACCAAAATTGAGACTATTAAAAGTTTCGATAGGCCCTTTTCGTTTGTTTTATTTTCTGAATGCTTTATCAGAGTGACTTTCAGCCTCCTAAGCTGGTTCGTCACTGCTTATTTAAAAGATGTTACCAAAGACGTTATAATAACTATATCGTTCAAATTTGTTAAACACAAACATGTGCTATTAAAGTTTGATAGATGTTTAGTTGCATACAGATATTCGACTTAGGGTTGACCATGATTATGATAGAAAAATTGTCTAAATTCGGAATTAATGGTTCTGTTAGTATTTTTGAAAGTTTAATCGAACCAAATTTTTTTTTACCTGACTTCCTAGGGTGAGAACGGTGTTTTCGAAATTCGAATTTCACTGAATGATCCACATGCTTTTCGTTGCTAAATGAAAATAGATCATTGCACACTTTTTTTTACAGTTCAAGGAGCTTGTTTACAAGGTGTTAGAACATGAATTGCGCTTTAAAATGTCATTATCTATTCCGTATTTTGTGTGGTTAGATTCAGGAAATGATGTAAAAATAAGCACTGGTGTCTGCTATTTTACTCCAATCGTAATAAAATTATAGCTCACAATATCAAACCATTCTTACCGGAAACATTTAAACAAGCTCCCTGAACTGTCAAAACTGCACTTATGACGCCATCGCGTAATGATCTACAGTGTGTCTCCCAATACGTATCACCTTTTTTCAGTCTTGGTTTATTTCAGCTGGGTAATTTTAACAGCGGAATTGATTATAACCGTTTTGAGTGTATTTTTTTGACAGCTTATCGCTGAAGATAAATGAGCGATTCCGTTTGTTTATATTTAGCAGCTACCATGAAAGCAAGTTTTAAAATTAAATTAGCAAAGGCTTAGACCGTGACAGATATTCAATAGCCTTAAGCAGTTCGCAGTTCGGTTCAAGGAAACTGGAAATGTCCACAATCAACACAAAGGAGGTGCCAGACAAACTGCCAGAACGAATTCGATCAAATGTGCGAGGGAGCGAATAAGACGTAATCCGGCTGTATATTGAGCAAACAAATTCAAATGTCCCCTGCTTCAATGAACAGGCTCCGCAGACATGATCTGGAATGCAAGCCGTACAAGAAACGACGGGTTCACGGGTTGACGGTGCGTCAAAAGCAAGCCAGGGTCCAAAGAAGCTGAAATCTTTTGGTTCGGCTTGGTGACTGCGAGATTTTATTTTCGGATGAAAAGCTCTTCCTCCTTCAGGATAGTTATAATCAACAAAATGATCGTATGGCAAAAGTCTTGTCAATATTCCAAGAGGTAAACTAGCTGTAGAATACAATCAGAATGTATCTAAAATCATAGTATGGGGCGCCGTTTCATGAAAAGAAAAACTTCCTCTTCTTTTCGTAGAACCTAATGTAAAAATCAACACCGAATATAACATCGAGCAGGTTTTGAAGAACCATCTGCTTTCTCGTGCTTCAACGCAGTATGGGAATACACCATATTGCTTCCAACAGGACTCAGCTCTAGCTCACAAGGCAAAGAAGACACAGGCGTGGTGTTTGGAAAATTTGCCCGATTTTATCACAAGCGAAGAAACGATTCAACAAACATTTGGTTGATAATTTGGACCAAATTCCTCAGAAAATAGTGCGTGATAGCTGCGATGGGTTTACAAAGTGTTTGCGCAATGTTATCAAGGAAAAGGCCAAGAGAGTCGAATGGAATTAATATGGTTTATTTCTATAAATCTTTCAAATGAAAAAAAATGCTATGATTTGGTTGATTTGTTTTGCTGTAATCCCATTTTGTTTTAGTGACACCTATTGTGAGACACCCTGTATTGGTAAATAATTTACTTAGTACATTTTTCGCAAAACAGCCGCCTGTTGCAAAATGTTGAGGTCCGAACACCACCAACAGTTTATACACTGAAAATTAAATTTCATTCATATTACGAAATCGAAGAAAGGATAAACGCATCTATTCGTTGTTTTCTGCAACGAAACTGTTTTATATTTTTTAAGAAGCTTCCTTCGTATTGAATGTCACAAGCGCAACTGCTTAAAACACAGAAAGAACATTTGTGCATTGTGTGAAAACAATGTAAAGAGTTACGAATATTTTGTTACAAATAAAAAAGAATAGTCTCTCTGGTGGTTGTATGAATGAATGACCGATCTACTATATCGACTAGAAATGTGATTGGAAAGAACGCAACCACGAAGAGTAGTTCTGGGTTTTGTTTAAGTCTCTGGCATGATTTATATATACTTTAATTGTTATGTTATATATTCTCCGTGCGTGGAGTAACGAGTATGATGTAGAAGGAGATGTTCGCTCATCATTTGCCCTTTCGCTCAACTTTCAAAAAACATCTATTTGATTTCCTACCTGCCGAGCACTGACGGAACTATCAATACTTTCTCTTCATATCTATCATTCTAGCAAAAAAAACATTAATGTGCACTCTTGGTGCCTCATGGTGATGAGCGAACATCTCCTTCTACATCATGATTTATGTCCTGTATTTTTGGGAAGAGCTGTTAATGAATCCTTGCTTGAATCCTTGCTTCCCTTCCACCACAACAGCAACAACAACGTGTATGAGTGATGACAAGCAATATGAATGTTTCAAACAATTTACGAGACATTTGTTCTATGTACAAAATCCATGTTTACGAAACGATTGAAAGCTCATTTACTCAGCTAAGGTTATGGAATTTATTGGCAATTTACGAGTAATCAGCATAGGAGGAGCTTAGGACCGTGCATCAGTATCCGGCTTTCCAATCACAGCGTTTCAATAATTTTCGATACGTCCTTTAGCTGTAGATTTATAGCTATAAATTTTATGATTTGCATCAAACCATGCTCGTTTAGTTTTGTGGAAGCTCAACAGGCATTGTAAGATAATCTTGGATTTCCTAGGTCATGCGATATGCCTTTCTATCCAAAACATAGAATTTACAATGGTACCTGAAGCTTTTTCAGCTATGCAAAGTATCGTATGCCATTACATTAATACATATTATAAGATATTCTGGCATATTTTTCATCATCCGGATTGTTCGAAAATTCAAATTCTTCAACTGTTTGCTACTCCTGACTCAGAGAGTGGAGAAATGTGGAGAAAAGAACCTTCAAACATCAAGTCTAACGCCAGTCTCCATTTGTTACATCCTTATTTTAGCTTACATACAGGATTGCTCCAAATAACTGAATCAGTTTTTTTTAAATCAGTGTAGAAGTCGCTCTGTACATATGAATGTTATCTATAGACTGTTCCGATAATTATAAATACACTAATGATTAACCTTAAATTCATAATACGTGTAATATTCAACCAACTTTTGGCAGCGTTCTGTTGTTCACATCCAAATTAAACTGGTTGTCATTTTTTTCAATTTTTCGGTGCGTGGTCTTTTACAGTTATCTGTGAAAAAAATACCGGAAAAATTTACCATTTTACCGAAATCCGTTGAATCGGATTAGTGAACGTTCAGCTGTTGAAAGTTCGGTAAAAAATTAGCGAATACTGTAAAATTTTCTAGGTGTAGGCCATAAGCGAATGTTGAAAAATATCTCGTCTATTCATTACGATATATACAATGAATGGTCAAATCTACGTGAAGGAGTATCTGCAAAATAGGTTGCTACCCTCGATCAAACATCATAACAAGCCTCTTGCTTCTTGCCATTACTCTAAATATTCACTAAAGTGGTACAAAAGGAACAATGCCATGTTTGTACCAAAGAAATACACCAAACGTCCTATCGAAACTTTCAGGACTTTGACGAAGGCGAAGCTAAATCACATGAAACCAGCGGATAGTGTTGAAAAATTTAAGAAAGATTGGCCAAAAGTGGTGAAAATGGTACGAGAAAGAACTGTGCAGAATCTTATGAGTAGCAAGGGAAAAGTTAGAGAACTCGCTTACCCTACGAAGAAATCAAGCAAATTGAAATGAAGATGGAAAGAGAACATTGTTATTTACTTTGTCTGAGAATAAAATAATCAAAAATCACAGTATGGTATTTTTTATCTGAAGAAAGTGTATCCATATTTTTCGGAACAGTCTATAGTGCCTGGATTTTAAAAGATACATTTGTATACAATCTTTGCACAGGCTGTAAAGTTCAAAAGGTAGTGAAAGGAGGAAAAATGGACTGCAAACGGAATCGAATTTTACAGTTGTTAGGTAAGCGACCTTGTCAGATATTGGCATCAACAAGGAAAAAAGGAATATCTTCAATCTATTGTACTTTACGGAGCGAGAGGGAGTAAGGTTCAATCGAAATCAATAAAAAAAAACATGGTCGTCCTCGCAGGTTTTTAATTACAAAATTGGTGGATACGATACGTGAACGAGTTCGTCGAAATCCTTACCGATCAGCGAATAAAATGGCCAATGATCTCAACGTATCCCATAAAATCATCAGAAATGTACTAAAAGAAGAATTGAGATTCAGAGGATACAAAAAATGCAAAATACACGGACTTATGACAGAAAACAAAGAGAACAGAGTCAGAGAGTTAAATTTACATGAAATTTTCGGAATGTTTAGTCGCGGGTTGGATTCTTGTCCGAATCAGGACACATGTCTTAAACCATGTGATGTAGGAGTTAATGCGGTCCTGGGCTCTTGGTACAACCTTTATAATAACCCTTTTTAAACTCTGACGTGACTTTCAGCGCCTTAAGCTGGTTCTAAACGGCCAGGCAGATGACCTGGACCCTAAATATCGAACTCATTACAACGACTTTACTTCCGAAATAAGGCTTGGTCTGAGAGCTACAGCCCTTAAGCCCATGGAAGACTTGATCAGAGCCCTGAAAACAGGTCAAAAATTCATTTAGTAAATACTACAACAACTGTCGGTGTCACTCGGAACCCTGGTATTGACGCATACAGATGACGTTAATTAAACCAACGTACTCACGAATAACGTGGGCACGCGTTGTTTGCTTTTCGTGGTTCAATTAGCATTTTCAATCGCAACATCTGCTAATGACTAGCTGCAACACGCAGAAAGTGAAACAGACCCAGACTCAGCAACCTTGAGAATTCGGAAAACAACACAAACCTGCAGGATGTCCCCACGCGTTCAAAACCTACTGAGTTTGTACTGTTCATGTCTGATTCTTACTACCACCCTAACGCACGCAGTACCGACGGTTGAGCTTAGATTCATCTCGCACACGTTCGTTTACGGCTGCAGCGGTGCAGACTAATAACTGCTCGCATCAGCGAAATGACGAGTCGTTCCGTCTGACCAGGTTGTTTGTTTGTGCATGGCTATATAGGCACAGTGACACGCGCAGGATGAGAAGAGTTTAAATTTAGAATCGCAGATTTAGAGCACGCGGATGCACAACTCTAGTGTGGTTTGGATGAACTAGTTTTACCTGTGCAACAAGTCACGTGTACCTCGCGATTCGGTCGATTAGACTTGGATGAAGTAATTTAATGCTTTGGAATTGCGGTTGTGTGCCTTTTGCTTGTTTTTATGGATTGTATTTCACTACTGGATCGACAATGTTTCGTGTTTTCCAGCTAGATTCCCGGATCTTGAAATTCTGAACAGCTTTAGATTATAGCGTGTCCCAGAAAGTATAAACACGATTTCTACACGAAACTCTATGAAATAGAACGACGTACGTCAGCTGCTTTTCAATGTATGTCTTTGTTTACATTCTGAAAAACACGTTTTTGTGTTTGAATTGGATTTTTACAACGAAGTAATCAAAATGTGAGGCATGTCTCCATAAAGCATAATATTTTCAATTCTTGATATTTCACTAAGTCAACTAGCGAAACTGGAAGTGTGAGTATCGGATTGATTCGAAATGCAATCCGAAAGTTTGGTGAAAATAGTAGCTTTGCGGCGCACTGAAATGTGGTCCAAAATAAGGATCGATAGACCGACAGATGGATCGGAAGATTATGATGGCTTTTTTCGAATAAAAAAAAGTCGTTCTGTTCGAAATGTTGTCAAAAAGCTGGGAACTTCTAAGAGTAACGTCCAACGTGCCAGGCACGAAAAAGAAGAGACCAAAACGGATGTGTTTTGGCTACAGCCTTACTGATAGTGCGAAACTTTTCGACCACAACTACATATGACCTGCCAAAACAAATACTTGTTCAGGAGTTTGTCCGGAAATGCTCGGAAACAGCGTTCCTTTGCGTTGCGGTATAAAAAACCAGACCCGGAACTTGTTTAAAATCTTCGAGTACGTATTATTCGTCGTCCATTATGATACAAGAAAATGTTTGCAAAAATGGGTGTGAAACTCCTTAGCACGACTTTTCAGTGAAATTTTGCTTGTCATCGTGGTTTGGCACCATTTTCACTTTAAACGCCTTCAGTCCTTGCTCCTGCATCACTTTTTGTACGTATGATTTTGACTGCCCAACTTTGCGAGCCACATTTCGTACAGCAAAATTGGGATTTTTCTCAACAATGGCTACCATTTTCTTGTCCATTTGTCGAGGGGATAACTTTATGACTTGTTCCACAGTCAAGCGCTGGTCAAATAATTTGCAAAGGCAAAAGACTGTACTTTTTGATAGTCTTAGTTTCTTGGCAAAATCGTGTATCCATAAATTCGGATTTTTCTGCCGTTCTTACAAAATACGTTTGCGCACTTTCATTTGATTCGAGGCCTTTTTACTGAAAATAACAAGAATGTAAACATGTTGTACCACGAAGTAAAGTGAAGAGTTTCTGATGTCATATTAATGAAACATTTCAGCGATTCGAGAAATAATTCAAAATCTTCACTGAAAGACGTGTCCGAAATTTAACGTGGACAGGCTCTATTCTACCACGCGTTTCCATTATTCAAAGTGACTTGCCAACCATGTGTGCCAATCAAACTACAGTGATTTTAAAAATTCTTGTAGCTTTCTAAGTTCTAGGGGATGTTCTATAATACACGTGTTCTCATATTTGAGAATCACCTTTTGTTTAAATTCATATGGAGTATGTGATCTGGCCAACTTCCCTTCCCCCCACTCTTCTCCTTCCAGAAAAGAAAACCGCGTGGTATATGGACGGTCCACAATGGTAGAGCTGAATTAATTTATCTTCAAATTTATTTACTGCGAGCCTTGTGTGACTACAAAATTATATCTTATCTGGTGTATAAGAATTATATCTCACTATGCAACTCTAATATATTGGTTCTTTATTTAGGAAATTTGGCTGAATTTTTTTTTAAAATAGTGTTTAAAAAAAGTGAAAGTGAAATTTTCGCTCTTCAAACCGTTAGATGACGTAAAGAAAAATATGTAGACAAAAACTTCATTTGTTGATTTTTCAAAAACAAATTACAATGATATTTTCAAATGGGCACATTGAAAGCAGTACATTTTTTAAAACATTAGTTTCTGTTAAATTGCGACTGTTGAATATTCTTCAATGCAGATGAGAAAAGACATTCCGTGTACATTTTAGAACACTTGGCCATTTGGCACCAATTGAAGAGTACATATATGTTTTGAACATATATTTTTTAGTAAATTCAGTCCGAAAAATGAGGACTTTTTAAAACAAATATCAACCAACTTTCAAAAATACAGCAATGTAAAGTCCTGCATCAAAATGTTGCGTTCTATTTTCCGCCAATTTTCATTCGACTAAATATCGAATCCACAAAATGCATCATTGGACCAAATGATAATCTATGATAGGGGCTATTCATAAACCACGTAGACTTTTCTGGGGGGAGGGGGGAGTGGTTCTTCATACAAAAAATCAAAATA
Organism: Aedes japonicus; assembly: GCA_034211315.2. NCBI lineage: Eukaryota > Metazoa > Arthropoda > Insecta > Diptera > Culicidae > Aedes > Aedes japonicus. The sequence continues at coordinate 16,830 of JASCZW010005123.1, read as the reverse complement.
AATGCATGGAGAAAAGTCGATGAGGGGGGAAGGAGGGGTCTAAGATGATAAAAAACGAGTCTACGTGGTTTATAAACAAGCCCCTACGTCATTCGACGAAATGTCCTTTTTACAATGTGTCCTTTCGACAATATACCTTCTCGACTAAATGTCATTCGACTACATGTATTACAACCAACTAATGGGTGCATGAAAAAAAGCAACTATTTTCGAATGGATGGTAAAAAAAACAGAGATACTTAACAAACCAAATTGTATTTTATTCAAGTTATGGACCGATGCTAGATCCGGCCAAAGCATCACGTCTTCATAAAGGGCGAACACGAAATTATTGCGACACATTCAACAGGGCATAACTTTTTTATCATTGGGTAAAAATCAACCAAATTTTGCACACTTTCTCATTGATGTGTATTGTTTACATGCTGTCAAACTCGAAGTCGTGTTTTTCGATTCAACGAAAATGGAGGTGAACCAACGCGAGTCGAGAGAACAAATTCTTTCCAAACACCTGGAATTTCCTGACCTGTCGCACCGGCAGTTGGGAAAAATGTTGAACATTCACTGTTGAACCGTCTCCAGAGTGTTGAAGCGGTTCCAGGAGCGGTTGACGTTGGACCACGGCAAAGGAGCTGGAAGAAAACCGGGACCGGAGAACAAAAAGACGGAGGGAAAGGTGAAGCGGATGATTAAAGCAAATCCCAACGTCTCAAGCCGTGATTTTGCTAAAAAGATCGGCATGTCGCAGAGCTACGTCCAGAATGCAAAGAAGAGAGCTGGACTACATACATACAAGGTACAGAACTTCCCAAACCGCGATGAGCGGCAACAATCGACGGTTAAACTCGGGCACGGAAGCTCTACGAGAAGATGCTGACAAAATATGGCTGCTGTGTGATGGACGACGAAACGTATATAAAAGCCGATTTTAAGCAAATTCCGGGGTTGGAGTTTTTCACCGGCAAGAGCAAGTTCTATGTGGACGACAAATTTAAGAAGAAGAAAATGTCGAAGTTCGCCTCCAAATATCTCATTTGGCAGGCCATCTGCTCTTTGCGGACTGAGGAGTGAGCCTTTCGTGACAAAGGGCACAGTAAATGGCGAGATCTACAAATCTGAGTGCCTCGAGAAGCGCCTTTTGCCGTTCTTGCAGCAGCACGACGAAGCTCCGCTATTTTGGCCAGATTTGGCATCATGCCACTATTCTAAAAGTGTCCTGGAGTGGTATGAGGCCAATTCTGTCCGTTTTGTTCCAAAGGACATGAATTCGCCAAACTGTCCGGAGCTGCGCCCGGTGAAGCAGTACTGGGCAATGATGAAGCGGGAACTTCGGAAGAGCAAGAAGACAGTCAAAGACGAGGAGGACATGTTAAGAAAATGGAAAAAAAAACTGAGAAACTAGTACCGGATGACACTGTAAAGACTTTGATGGAGGGCATCAAGCGAAAATGCGTTCAATTTTACACTCAAGGCTCCATCGATTAACTTTTCTTTTGATTTTTTAAGTAAATATATGTATAAAACTACCCTAAAATTTTGGTTTGATTTTAAACATTATAAGAAAATTGGCATGACATTTTCGGTGTCGCAATAATTTCGTGTTCGCCCTTTAATACAAGCACAAAACTACCCTTAAAATTACGTTTTTATCTGATAAATACATGAGATTTTATAGTACATTCACTGTGTTGCAATAATTTCGTGTTCGCCCTTTAGATACATTTCGCGCACTTCGAAGTGTAAAAAAGTCCAAAGCACTTTAATTTTTTTTGAATAGCTGCAGGAACCAGGATACATTTTCAGTGAAACTATCGTAACTGAGGATCCCGTGGTTGATTTAAAGTCTGAAGAGCATCAGAGTTTAAGAAAAAAAAACTCAACCATATGTTTTAAAAACAAACCATCAGAAGCTCGCAACATTACCGCTAACAAATAAACTGAACATTGCGCAGGTGTAAAATAAGAAGAATTTAAGATGATGGAAATTATAAGCGGTGAATTAACAACACACCAAAAAAGAAACGAAAATTCACATTTGCATCCGTACCAGCTATTTTGCATTCAAATTAGTCTAAATTGACTCAATTTTTTACTTTTTTTTAGATCAGCGAGCTTCCAACTGGAGTGCCGCATGGAATGTATAATAAATATGCCGATCGAATTTGAATGGATCTCCGGCTAAGTTGCTAGGCGAGTCTTGGATCTGGGTAAGAAGTGAACAATTTGTCAAATTGATTTTTCTGTACGTTTTCTACACCCACTTGGAAATCGTTAATCTTCCAATTGCTGGAGAATTAAATGCACAATTTTAAAATTTTGAAACGAGCACCTAAACAAATTGATGGGCAGAATCGCTTGTTTGATAGCGAACCAAAGAAATTTGTTGGATCACCACTGAGGAGACTAATCCGCAGATTAACCAAATGGGGTTCATTTTCAATCGAATTGAGTAACATTTGCAATCAACGAACACGTGATAACTCAAAATTCAAATCGTATAAGTGCTAATTCACTCGCACACTTCAGTAAACCCCAGCAACAACCCCAAAACTGCGATCCACATAACCTCCCCGAAAATCATCTTACATACATATGCCACCGATTTAATCCCAAACAACAAAACAACAGTCTTCGAACCAAACCAACCAAAGCAAAGGCTAGAATCAAGACCGCACCATTTCACACGGGTTTGTTTTTGTTTTCCGAACCGAACTCCCGGCTAAAAATAATTTCAAATAATTTCGGCGTTCACATCAAACACTTTTTGCGTCGATTTCCACCAAATCGTTATATTCTAGCGCCTCACTGTTGATCTTTTCACTGTGCCATTAGTAACACGCTGCTAATGATTCACACACACTTTTCACACCACCCCAACCAAGACCGCCTTATCGCACTGGCTCCAATGTGTTACGTGTTATCTTGACGTTCGACCTCTGGAATTGCCTTTCTTTGCTTCTGTCTAACTTCTGGCACTGGCAAATCCCATTGATAAAATACTACGTCGTCGCTGGTGGCACGGGACTAGCTCTAGAAGCTGCAGCTCGAAACTTTTCATTCCACACGTTTGCACAATAATTCACCAAAGTGACACACCTGAATGGCCCTTCGCACGTGGGCACTTCAATCCACAATTCACTTTTCCACCGACAGGAACGCCGTGTACCGAAAACCTCAAAATGAGGTGATTACGACAACAAAAGTAAAAAGTCGCGAGAGATCACAGCTAGCTTCCACTGAACTGAATTTCACCCCTCCTTGCTATGCACACACGGGGAGGGGGGCAACGACAACCTACCGAACCAACGAAGAACGTCTTTGAACAAACACTCGAGACGAGCGAATGAAACGCGCGCGCGAGTACGGCACACAACACGGCGCAAATGTTGCAGAATTCGTCGCGACCGGCGTCGTCGTCTCAGTCGTCGGTTTGTTGCTAAAAAGCGCAAAGCATAGCTAACCCAAAACCAGCTGATGCTGGCTGTCTTAGCTACTGCTATCGTCGGTCAGGTACCAACAACTAACCGACCGACGACTCGGCTGTGATAGGAACCAACTAGCAACGAACGGCAACGTAAACAGAGATCACAGTGACATATCGCGATAATTAGCTGATACACCCGTTTCGCGATCGCTATGGGTACATCTTGGCGGACAGTGATGGTCTCAGCTGATAAGACGCTGCTCAAAGGGGGGAACGGATCAAAGCTACAGCCCTGACACGAAGTAGAGCACCTCTACAGGAGTTGGTGAAGACGAGCACGTTTGAAGATCGAGAGAGGGAGTCTTCATTTTTGAGCCGCTTACGTCTTTTCTCACAGAAAAAAGCCAGCAAAGTTGATGTGCGCTGTGTGACATGGAATCAAGTTTGCAGATTCTGCTGCAAGCCAAGTGTGATACCGCTTTCTATGGAGGCAAAGCCGCAAAATTGGATTACGTATAAGCGAAAATGCATATCCGTGGAACTATGGGAATAAAAGAAGATTAGTTGATTCTGTAACTCAACCACCGAAGCATTAGAGTGTTCGCAGGGACCTACTTCTTCAATGGAAATTTAAATCAGATAATAGCACCTCTTCATGAGCACTTCGATGAAATGCCTGTGATGGAATAACTAACATGAAAATTTATAAAGAAAAATATAAATATTATTTTTTTAAGTCTATCAAACCGGACATTTCATTTTCAATTTATTTTAAGGTAACAGTAAAATTATGAGTGACTGTTGTTACCGGTGGCATAATTCTTATCTCTCTTAGCATTTCAAGCTTATTGCTCATTACACTTCCCAAGTAGCACACAATGGTCATAATTAGTTGTAGTAACTTGATTATGACTTAGCAAGTCATATTTATGTTATCTCAACCGAATGGCAACAAGTGTGCTACTAGCGGTAGTTTATTGGTCAGTTTATAATTGAGAACTTCCGATGCCTGCTGCGTTATTAATAATTGCCAATTGCATTATTATAATTGTGTGGTAAGGACAATATACACAGAAACAAAAGCGTTCACGAAAATGGAAACGGACCGTGAACTAGTTCACGTTTTCATTATTTTTACCCAAAAACGTGAACTAGTTTGCGATTACGTGATTCAGTTCACGGTGTATTTTTGCTTGTTTTCGAATTCATGACTGCAGTTCACGGATCCGGGCACGGATTTTTTTTCCGTGTACTAGGACCAGTATATACATTTTTCAACATTCCCAGTAATATTGCCAAAGCCATCCAGCTTTATTAGGTGTTATTAACGTTTTGTGAAAGCCACTAGGAATCAGTTTTGTGTTATGATGGCACCAAGAGGTGCCAATAGGTTCCATATTTTAGCCAGGTTTATGAGAATATACACAGCATGTTTACAACGATCTTAAGACCTTGTTTTCTCAAATTACTTCGAAAATTACTCAAATTATTTCGAATTTATGAACTCGTAAAATGTTGTTTTGAAATGCCGTTTTAGGACTGATTCATATACTCTTATTACAGTCTGTTGAAAAAGCATGTTTGCCTCCAGTAAATTCCTTAAACGGCAAATTGGTTTTATAGTAGTCATTGCGAAGAAAAATTGGCACTTTTTGGCAAACTTTTATTTTTTTTTCCAAACGATTAGTGGACAGAATCGCTGTTTGTTAGGGAATTTGTTTCAAACACTTCAAACGAAAGAAATTTGTTAATAACTAATAACTCAAATTTCAAAACTTCTAAGTGGTAATTTTCTCGCACACAGATTGCAAACATTGTTGCATGAAAGATTGCAAACCATTTCGTTGTTAACGCCTCTTTTGGCTTGAAATTAAACGAGGGGAAATTTTACGCATTTGATAAAATCACTTATTTATTTTTTTTGTATATGTCATCGATTTTTAAAATATAAGAAATAATTGAAATGTGGAAGAATAAACAAAATAGTTCCCCGCTGTTTCGAGCGGAACCCCAACCTCTCCGTCCGAGATGTCACAAAGAAGCTGGAAGTGGCGCCTTCAACCGTGGATAAAGCTACAAACGAGCTGGACTGTCGACTTACGAGAAAATGATGACTCCGAACCGCGATGATAAACAGAAAACGTCGGCTAAAGCACGATCGCGAAAACTCTACACGACTATGCTGCCGAAATTTGATTGCGTGGTACATGACAATGATACTTACGTCAAGGCAGCCTTTTGAAACACACAGTTTTCTCCAATAAGTTTCCAGTTCATCCGATTCTTCCAACTCGATATCCTTGGAAATGCTTGTCGATTTCAGGTCACGAAACTTATTTTAAATGGCGGTGTTCCTCACCGCCTTCAAAGAAGTTCGGATATTGTTTAATAATCGACTTGAACTCCTTCAACAAGTGCAGTTTCTTGGAGCCAACGCTCGGTGCAGTAGTCAGAACTCGATCGTTCAGATTAAAGCACTTAATGATCTGCTTAATCCCAAGTAACAATTTTGGTTTTATAAGGGTTCTGAAGAGCATGAATTAGACTTCAAGAATGCTATAAAACCATGATAAAACCAGTAATGTTGCTTGGGAATCAGTTTGGTATAGTAAGCGCAGTAAATCGAGCAGGAAGCCTCCTCTCTGGTAGCACCGAGATGTAAGCATTTCTCCTGCTGCCACTTCGATTATCTATGTTTCCGCCTTCTTTCGAAGATGTTTCTGTCTGGTTTGATCGTTGTCGCAGTTGGATTGCAACGAGAAAATCAACACGAGTTCTGAAAACCGTTCCAAATTCCTTTAGACAACTGACTCCAATGATAGCCATCTGGTGGCAAATGAATGCAGAACTTTCAAAAGCATCAATTCCAAGAAACTTTGTCTCATCAAGAATTCCTTGGATCGTTTGGGACTACAAGACCAGTAACTGTAGATATCTCGCATCAACTGTTCTGGGGGCAGTGGCAGCTTTTTGCATGCGTAGCTTGCACAAAAAGCTAGGACAGTCACGTTCCAGCGGCTTCTTGACGGACCCTTCATGTCCGATGCTCCATCTGATCCAAAGCCCACAAGTCTATTTTTCTAATCGATGCCATAAGATATGGAACAATTGCATAGTAGATGCTTTGGTGATCCAACAGGTGGAGTTCGACAACTATGTACACTGAACCCAAACATCCTGGTTTATCGAATGAATCTTCCGTCGGTTAGTATCGTGACAATGAAATCGCATTTTCGAATGAAAGATGCAAGCGGACAACGATTTTCTAGAAACCAGATGAGTTCATGCTGTATGAATGCATGCTGTATGAAAAATTGTCATCCCAAAGTGGAATGTGTGTTGGATTGGAAAAGCCCTATAACGCAAATCATTCGAAATGAGACTGAAAAATATCCCATTTCACATCATTAGGTTAAAACCAGTCAATCGCTATCAGAATTGGTACCAGCACGAATAAAGTATGGAGCAATGCCTCCTATATCCTCCAATTTTTGGGCTCCCGAAGCCATTCTTGATCAACGATAGTACGAGTGAAACGAGAAACACTTTAATGCCGTGGCATTCAATGTAAACCACTCTTAAATCTCTGATGTACACAGTCTTGAAACAAACATCATATTGAATTTGGTTCATTATCATTCTAAACATTTATGATCGTCATACGAACATTCATGTTTCTAACCATAAGGCAATCATCCGATTTCCGAATGCTTTCCGTTTATGGGCGCAAGCGATTTACTTTTCAGACGATCTTGGGATGATGTTTGGGTTCAGTGTAGTAGCAAATTCTTACCTGTAGAAATAAGCTCGTGCCGTTTGCATCCCACACACAAAAAGACATTCAGACTGTCATCTGTCAGAGTAGTGTCAGCGTCAATTGTTTTCTTTTGCTCCATCGGCCTAATACACTGGAAGTAGGATTGGCAAAAGTTTGATCCTAAAAAGTATATTTTTTTTAAATTTGAGGTTTTTTAGTTGGCTTATCTGAAAAAGCTGTAATCTTTAAATACAGATATCTTTATGAAAAAAGTGAGCTTGAAGAGCAACGTTACTTTGCGACCGAAAACGCCAACCAGGAAATTTATCTGAGCGAGTGCCTACAAAAACGTCTACTCCTGAAGCGACACAATTGTTTCGTTCTGTTTTGGTCGGATTTGGCATCTTGCCGTTACGGAAAAAGGCCATGGAGTGGTATGCTGCCAACAACATTCAAGTGGTGCCCAACGACAAGAACCCTCCCAAAACACCAGAACTCCGCCCAATCGGACAATATTGGGCCATCGTCATGCGGAACCTTAAGAAGACTCAAAAAGGTGTTGTGAGCGAAAAACAGTTCAAGGCAAACTGGTGTTCTGCGGCGAATAAAGTGGACAAGGAGACTGTACAAAATCTTATGGCAGGTATTAAACGAAGGACCCGGCAATTCGCATTCGTTAAGACCACTGACGGTGCACCGTTAGTGCACAATCCGTTTTCATTGCTCGAGAGCAAGACCACGTATTTTCAAATTTCCGGGCGAAAAATTGAAAAAATGACAACACGACGCAGCCAAAAGTTGATTGAATATTGCACGCATTTCAGGTTGACGGTTAATCATTAGTGTATTTATAATTATCGAAACAGTCTATACTAACATCTTTGATTAAGCTCAAGCGATTTCTGTTCAATATCTTCCTACTGTTGATAAATATTTAAGCTTATTTTGAAATATTTACTGCTTCCGGCTTGTTGCGTTCGTCTTGACGCAATAAGTATTTTCTCCATTTTACAGCAAACAATAAAGATTTTCCAAAGGTATGTTATCTCTGTGCAACGAACTAATTCTTCTCTGTATAATTGATACATAATCAGTAAATTATTTTGACTGCTGCTATGAATGAGAAAAGCCATACGTTTGCGTGAAGTGGATAGGGGCCAAATTCGGGTTTTGGCGCTTCATATCGTGCGAATGCCCGAAAGATCAACAAAATGATTCGGAACTATCCAAAACATGTAGGATAAAGGCACGTACTATAGGAGGCTCTAAGTTGGCGGCCATCAAAGAGCACAAATTCGGCAAGAATCAACTAAGAATCATATCAGCTGTTGCCAAATTATGAACAAGCTACCATTACCACACTAATAAAAACTTTCTAGCGTTGTTTACGTCTCGTAGAAGACTTATCGCCATTTTTCCTGCTTCCGTTGAGTTACAAAGTTTAATAGCTCTTAAGTTTGCTCAATAGTTTATGCTGTTTCTGTACCTCAGTAAGTATTTTCGTTGTGTACTGTGTAGTATTTCACAATGAAGTTTATTTGTCAGGGTATGGGAAAGGCAAAACGCTTGAACGAGGTGCAGCAAGGTCAAATCCGAGTTCTGGCGGATACTGGTCTCAGTAATCGTGAGATTGCCCGGAAGATCAATAGATCCGAAAAGGTTGTTCGGAATAATCATAAAATCCGCAAAAATATGGGATTAATAAGCTAACAAAGCTGAATTCGAAACTAACAACTCGGCAAAAAGGAGAAATCCGAAATGAAGCTACCAAAAACCACTTGAGTTGTCGCCAGATTATTACCAAACTTGATCTTCCAGTACACAAAAGTACCGTTAGCCGCGTTCTGAATGTGTGTCCGTACATCAAATGGAAAAAAACCAAAGCCTACAGGGTACGGCAGAAAATAATGCGAAAATTTGTTCTATTTCTTTCAAATCCCATTTTCAACTAATTCAAGCAATAATATCAACATTTTCGAGTGCAGTTATCTTTATAAAGTCCTTTTAAACAAATGTATTCAATGTGTCCTCCATTTTTATTAATTAACTGGCATGTGCGTGTTATGGTTGATGTTTTGCAGGCTCGTGCTTCAACATATGCACAAATCGAACAATCCAACGGATTAAGATCTGGACTGCTAGGGGGGCAACAAATCCTTCGGCCAAAACTTCATGTTATCGTTCAACCATTGTTGGGTTCGATTAGACGTGTGACACGGCGCTCCATCCTGCTGTAGGACAACGTTTTGGTCCTCGGAGCAGTTGGCCTTCACCCAGGGACGCATTTGGTCCTTTAAAATACCAATATACACTTCGGAATTGATTTTAACTCCAGCATCAATGAAAACAGGCGGCATTTTCAAACCGTTGGACGCCACCAAGCCAAACATCATGACACCAGCCGGATGTTTGGTTTGAAATTTGAATTTCACTTTTTCCGGAACGTTCTCTATTTTCTGCGGTGAAATGAACCGGTCCATGCGGCTGTTGGCCAGAGCATCGAGCTTATCGTCGGAGAACAGGAATATCATTTTTTCCTTCTTTAACAAGGAAAGCAATCTCTTTGAACGAGTCACTCGTAGTTCCTTGACCCGGTCCGTAATTAAGTGGCGTTTCACTCTGGCTCTGGAAGATACATGCAGGTCTTCTTTGTTGATTCTCCGCATGGATTTCTCCGAAATATTGGCTTACTTTGCAAGTTTTCTTATGGAACGCACCGGGTTGCGAGCAATTTTTTCACGGACCGATTTGATCACGTTCGGCGTGCGTGCAAAGCGCGGACGGCCGCTTCCCGGCTTCCACTGCTTAGAACCATTCTGCACGGACTTTTTTATGCGGTAAACTGTACACTTTTGACAGAAATTAGTCACTAGCTACACGAATTAACCCAATACTCAAGTTTGAACATTTTCGCATTATTTTCTGCCGCACCCTGTAAACCTAGACTTACGCCAAAGCATAAAACAAACCGACTACAATTCGCTCAGAATCATATGTCCTGGACTGACCAATTGCGCCAGCTTATATTTTCTGATGAGAAAAAGTTTAACCTTAACGACCCAGACTGCTACAGTCATTATTGGCACGATTTAAGGGATAAAGGAGTAACCCGATCCAAGAGAAATTTCGGAGAAGGAACTGTAATGGTATGGGGTGGATTTTCCTATGATTCCAAATTCCCCATCTGCTGGATCTCCACAAAAATAAACTCGACTACTTACTACGACCTCTTGGAAGAAGTGTTGGTGCCGTTTTTGGAAGATCATTTGGACGAAGAGGTTATTTCAGCAAGATAATGCTTCAATGTCACGACATACCAAGGCATGGTTTGAGTCGAAAGAAATCACCATTTTTGAATGGCCAGCATGTAGTCCAGATTGCACCCCTATTGAGAACCTTTGGGGCATACTAGCATCGAAGGTTTGCGCAAATGGACGCCAATTCAACACCGTGAATGAGTTGAAGGCATGCATCAAGGAGTGCTGGGAACAAATCGACCAAGAAACTATCAAGAAGCTGGAGAATCTTCGAAGTCATCAAGAACAAAGGAGAAGCTACCAAGTACTGGATCAACAATAATTAGCAAACGCTTGGATTTTACTGAAGAGGACTTGAAGTGCGGCTAAACGAATGCAACCCTTTGTTATTATAGTTTTTGATTTTAATTACATCGAAGGAACTATTTTTGAAGAAATCATGTTACATTTTATAGCTCGGAGAGATAAATAAAATGATTGAAAAAAGAAACGATTTAACATTCATTTGATTTCAAAACCAAGAAAAACCCTGGTGCGGCTAAGCGAATGCATCGCACTGTTTACACTACGTCTTGCTTGCGCTGGCGGAAGCGCGGTATTCGCGCAAATTTCTCTGCATACGGGTCCATCCAAACGTGGCAGTTTGTTTTGAAATTTTCCTCTTTCTGTGCTGAAAAGTTCATCACGCTTCATTTTGTTTTTGGAAGCTGCGAACCAAACATTGATTTCAGACAACCACTTCAAGAATCACGAATTTGTGTGAAATTGGCTAAATAGGCCGTGTGCAGCTTTCTAAAACATTTCCGTGAGCGGCGTAACATCGATCGGCAGGATCATACCAAGCGTCATAAAGGAACTTTTAGAAAAAATCAAGGACTGTCAGATTATGATATCGCCAAGAACTTCAATGTCGGCAAAAGTACCGTCAGAAGGACTTCGATCTTTTCGGATCAGTAAGCAACCAAACAGGATAATTAACCAGAATCTAGTGGCCAAAAGACGTGCCCGGAAGTTTTATGAAGAGGTCATTACGAAGTACGATGCATGCATCCTTGTGGACGACGGAACGTACGTGAAGATGCATTATGGGCAGCTTCCCGGACAAAAGATTTATAAAGTCACTGGTCCAGGTGATGTCCCTAACAAGTTCAGAGGCGTTTTTGCCAATAAATTCACAAGGAAGCCTAGATATGGCAAATTACCTATTTGCAGGCTGCGAGCAGAAAACCCAGGTTTTCACGACAAAGAAGACTATGAATTCCAAAATGTGCCTGGAAAACGTCTTCTTCCGTACATTAAAGCTCACAATGGACCTGTAACGTTTTGGATTGATTTAAAAAGCTTCCACTACAGTGGAGTAGTGAGACAACCAACATCTTCGAAATGAACATCAATCAACTCAACTGCCCTCAATTGTTGAACAAGTTTAAGAAGGGTGGAATGATGACTCGGGATGCAACAGAGATGAAGAAATGGCGGAACAAGATGGTTAATCAGGTTAACCAATAGAGTGTCCAAAATATGATGAGTGGTATTCGTAGAAAAGATCGAGGTTTCTTAGGTTTGCAATAAATTACCTTCATTTTGAGTACTCCACATTTTTATTTAATTAACAATGTTCCAAGATAGATCCAATTCTTTGCGTCTAGATATTAAACGAATCAATCTTTCTTCTTTTCTGGTGTTTCAAGCTTATCGCTTTCGCAATTAGCTTGTTGCGAGCTCTCAACTTAGTGTTCCGCATTTTTCCTTAACAAAAAAATCCTACACCAGACCGGGAATCGAACCCAGTCACCTCCAGCTTGGTGTTGCTTTATATCTGCGTCTTTGCTAGCTGTGCAAATAATCGGACTCTGCGCCCTGCTGGCTTGCCCCTAGATTACAGCTTTCAATCTATTCTTTTTGGAAGAATAATAGAAAACGGAACCCACCAGTTGCCAATAATGCTTAGAATGAACAACTCCCAGAGGTTTCAAAAGCCACATTTAGCAAAATAGCAGTAAATATATGTTCGAACGTACCACCACTTTAAACATTTCACACGGGAGATTTATGCACCCATGAATGAAGACATTGTTTTAGCAGCATTATCTCAAAATGCTTCTCTGAGAAAGTTGTTAACTTCTTCAAATTTCTTAACGATCTACACAAAATATACTCTACAAACTTATTTGAACAGGTGCCGATGTTCATTATAGCTGCATCTAACAACCTACCATAGTAAACGGTGATAACGACTTCTATAATTATCTTGTGTTGAAGAAACTAGCACTCCAAACCATATCAAGCCAGCACGAGACCTACGCAAGTGGATACGTGTAGAGCAAATGCATAGAACAAAAAATAAATGTTGAACATTTCAAATACAACCATTAGCTAGATTCTAATGATCAATCCACCCGGCGGTCGTCCATCTTTTAGAACACGGTGCAACAGAGGCGATGTTTCTTCATTCTGGGACACCAGCGGCGACGACGACGACGTTTATGGCGCTCATATTTCGTAATACCTCTTTTGAGCTTTGATCCCGCCTCACCCACACTGCAGTTCATATGGCACATGATGTTCTCTCCGCTCTTTAAAAAAGGCGACAACGACCGGTGACGTAATGTTTTCGAATGCCAACCGGATTGATTGTATGGTTTGAAAATGACACAAATTTCTATAATTTTCTCATAACGATTAGATTATTAAAATTCATTGGTCATTTTAAACATTGCTTAGCTGGGATTGGATCTCATCATTCTGCATCTTTTCGCACAAATAGGAAAACCGGATTTGTGGAAAGATACAAAGTTGTTTGTTTTTCATATCACTGACTGGATCCCTGAAACTGACTGGTACTACGGCAACATTCCAACTTCCCGTTGATTGACAAACAGTCGTGACGAACTTGTTTCGCCTTCAAAGGTATTCCAACAGCATTTCCCTTCCTGGCCTAGATTTTCCCATTCTTTAACATACGGTAGTGCACTTTCTATGCGCATCCATATCTGTTTGTTTTCCCCGTTGGATCTGGATCACGGACAACCTTGAACTTCCGCCAGATAGAGAGACGTGTGAACAAGGAAAAACGTATGTGGGACAGTAGAAATAGAAGACGAAAAAACACAACTCAGATACAGAGAAGTGACTGTTGACAGTAGACTGGAAAGAAGTGCGATGCAATCGAACATAAATCATCTTTCGCTTTCAACGTCGGTTGTCTGCCACGGTATGGCGGCTGACGGAGGAATATGTTACAGTTAACACATGTAGCCAGTCGGTCAGAAGTAAAGCAATCATTCATAACCATGAGATGTGCAGTACAGATGCAGTTTTTGCGATGTTAGTTTTCATTCATGAGAAATTGCGTCTGGCGCTGATCTCGAAGCGAAGATTACTGGGTAGTATTAAGTAAATTGGTAGCATGCGATTTCGTATGAGTCATCTGCAATCTGATTAAAACGTGAATTTAACAAATAAAATTATGAGAAACATACTTTCTGCTACTATTTTGCCCGAACAGCGCCAAAACTAGTACATTTTTTTCGTGTCAAAATCGAGTATGAACATGGCCTAACAAGAAGAATCATTGAACCGACTGATGAACGTATGTCTTTTCACTGTGTAAAATCAATTTTTGGTGATACTGCAAGCTTTTAGATCGAAGATGGCGTCGAAGGAAGAGCAAGTGCGAAAAGCAATTGTGTGCGGTCGAAATGCAAATCCGGATCTGTCAGTAAGAAAACTTGCTAAAAAGCTTGGTTTTCCTGCAAGCACTGTTCAAAATGTTCTCAAATCTTTCAATACACGTTTGACAACAACCAGGAAGGCTGGAAGCGGAACAAAAACGGATCTCATGAATTACCAGAAGGACGCGAAGGTGAAGCAAATATTGAAGAAGAAACCAGATCTTTCGGTACGTACTGTGGTTAGAAAATTAAAAATGTCCTCAACTTTCGTGCATACTTCCAAGCACCGGCAAGGTATGTAGTCGTTCAAGGTAAAAACTGTACCGAACCGTAGTGATAAACAGAATGTGATGGCTAAAACCCGGGCTCGCAAGTTGTATCGCGAATATTTGACGAAGTTTTCCTGCGTGAAAATGGACGATGAAACGTATGTGCTGGAAAACTTTATGCAGCTTCCCGGAATGTCTTATTATACCGCCACCGGCGTAGAGGAGCATTTCTGGACGAAAAAAAAGGCCAAGTTTCCCAAAAGATATTTGGTTTGACAGGCAATATGCAGCTGTGGTCGAGCAAGGACTAAGCTTCATCTCTACCGGAACGGTAAACAAGTAAATACACCGTGAAAAATGCCTAAAGAAGCGATTGTTACCATTCCTACGCAGCCATCGACGCGTCCTCGCTCGTTTGGACTGATGCTTCGTCACTACGCCAAAATGTTTTGGAATGGTATAAAGCGAATGGAGTCCATGTTGTACCGAAAGAGGCGAATCCACCTAACTGCCAGTAGTTGCGACCTATCTTGGCTCTTGTGAAGAGAGAAATCTCTCAATATAAACAACAAGCTACAACTATAGAAAAATTTCGAAAATATTGGACAAAAGCAGCTAAATCGGCTGTAGTCTGCACAGACCCTCATGGCTGGAGTAATCTCAAAAGTTCGAAGTTTCTTCATACAGACTTATTAAGTAACTGTATATAGTTTTAAGATGACTAATTATGCAATTAAATGAAAAAAAAATTCATCATAGATTGAACTAACATCAAATTTGTTTTATTCCAAACTAGCTGACCCGGCGAACTTTGTTCCGCTCTAACCAATTTTTATGATTCAAATAGTTCTAAGCATTTATGTTTTATTTTTTTTTTGAGTGGTTTTAAGCCATGCTTGGCTTGTTTGTTAACTAATTTTTTTTATCGTTCATTCGCGATTGATAACAGATTATGACACTCAAATTTTAGATATTGATTGCATGAAACACTTTTCGTTTGAACTCGGAAGCTAAATTGTTCGAAATAAGTGGAATTCTCGGAATGAACACTTCCTCGCCCTTGAATTTGCTTTTGAGTATTATTGCTTGAATGACATAAATCTTGAGTTCCTTCACGACCAATCTTGTTGAATTACACAATTTCAGTCGTAAAGTATATGGTAGTAATCCTGGTAAATCTAATGAATTCAGGAATTCGGTTGGATAATTGGTTGCTTCGTCCGGATTAGTCACATAATCAATTAAGTTGATTGAACGTAATTGTCCAGAAAATTCATTTTGAATTACGAAATTCAAATCATTGACATTCTTATTTTTCGCTGCCAAAATCCCACGTGCACTCAACCAATGGTGGTTCTCATAATTTTGGACGATGTTTAGGAAAACACTCGTAAGGCGTTCCACTTTCGTCGTTGTGAAATAGTAGAAATTCGGAGAGAATGAAATCATTTCGGTGGAAACGTCAAGAGGTATTTCTTCATTGCCAATCATCAACAATAATTGATTGATAATTATTGATTAGAAAAAATCTCGGCATACGGCAGTCGTCAAGTATAGCGTCTTTACATATCGCCACAAATAAGAAAGCTTAAAGCAAGCGTTGATTTCATCCGCTGACGTTGATCGTGGAATGACAGGTAGTATTTGCCGAAAATCACCTACCAACAAAATCTTGGCGCCTCCAAAAGGTCCCGTGTTACTGCGCAGATCTTGCATTGTTCGATCGAGTGCCTCCAATGTTCGTTTGTTTCTTATTATGCATTCGTCCAAGATGACGATCTTACAGCACTGCAACACTTTCGCCATTGCCGAATTCTTCCGAATGTTGCATGTCGGTTTGTCAGTCAGTTTGAGATTCAACGGCTGCTTCAACGCAGAATGAGCCGTTTGACCGCCTTCCAACAATGTGGCTGCAGTTCCTGAAGAGGCAACCGCAAGCGCAATTTCTGATCTTGAACGCACTGAAGCCAATAGTAATGAAATAAGGTTCTTTTTGCCAGTTCCGCCAGGTGCATCGATGAAAAAAATGCCCCAATTGGGTCGTCAATCGCATTCATCCAAGTGTCATAAACGTCCTTTTGCTGAGGAGTCAACAACGGTACGTTTGTTCGAACCACCTGTCTCAAAGCGTCTTGATCGTATTCTTGTTCACGCTCCAACTCTCGATTGAATGCATTGTGCATTGCACGATTTGGTGTTCAATTTAGGTGTTGAAAAAACTGAAAAGTCGTGGTAGGTGGTCAACTGGCTCTATTGGCTGCGTTTGCTTCCGTAAAGTAGACACGTTATCCATTTTCTGAGTGGACAGCCAAAAAGACAACAATCAGGTAGCGTTCGTGAATCGGGAATGAGAAAATCCCGCATATCGCCTCATTACTACTCACGCAACGGCCCAATTGATATCACGTCCCTATGTCGTTAGCATCCGGAGCAGCAATCCCGAAAACTG